>KN888696.1:25630-45250 GCA_000934455.1 Apostichopus parvimensis | reverse complement strand
CCCCCCCCCCCACCATTTGTGTCACAGGGATTAAGCATCTAGGTGTACGAAAATGTTCAAATGTTTGGTCACTTGCCTGAATTATACCGACAAGTATTAACCTCGTAAGAAAGTTTACGATCTTAACAATAATATATTATTCCATTGGTCTTTTAAAGGTTGTAAGAAAACATATTGTTTCAATCAATTTTGTTTTCATTTGTATGACAACTTAACTCATACTTCAAAAATCACATTTCAGGCACAAATATTTGCAATGCTTTGAAGAGTATTTTAATATTTTTTTTCATTATATTATTCAAATCACCTTGCCAACCAACAGCTTTTATTATACAGTTGAACTTACTTTTTGTATGCAACATATTGGACAGAATTTTTGGTTTGTTTAAATGAATTGTATTGCAGAGTTTTGTAAGCAATTAAAACTGTAATAATGGTGATTTCATTATTTGACTTGTCATGGAGAATAATTGTTCCTATTACACTTTAGGCATCATATTCCCCCCCCCCCCCCGGAAACCTACCTCATCCCATCTAGCAGCAAAGACATTAAAGATTAAAGTTAAAAGTTTATTTGTTGTTATAAAATGACTCCCTTGCCTTCTGACATTGATGTGTTACAGAACGCTCACAAAAGTTGTTCCTACGGCAATTAATGTATCTGTTTTGAAAAGCTTTCGAAAAAGATAACAAATCTATCGACACAAGACGAAAATTGGTGGGACCAGATAATGCTCTGTCAATCTCTCTACTAATTAATGAAGTTAGTTACATCATTGTATGTCCTTTGTACATTGTTTTTCTTTTCATGCAGTTAGTACAAATATTAATTATTATAATCAGACTTAATATTACAGGCTCTGCAAAGAAGATGAAGTTTCTGTGTTCAAATTTTTGGTGTTAACTGCTGACGATGTGGATTTGAATGGAAAATGTCACCTTTGCCCCTCCCCCATTTCTTCGCTTCCTATACCCCCCTCTATTTCCCGTAATCCAATCTGTGTCTTCTTTCACACCCGAATACTCTACTTCCGCTGTTGGCAATTGAAGAACCGGGAAATGAGTTAGAAAATAACACTTGATAGCTTTGCATGGTTAAACATCTTGTTGTAATAATGACGACGACTGATACACTTGATTACAGACCTTTAATGCGGTTTGAAACAACAAAACACAACCAGCAAAACGAACCTAAGTATATAACATATAGAAGACCGAATAATATATAGAAGACCGAATAATATATAGAAGGCCGTAAAGGCCAAAAACACGTACTGCTAAGATTAACAATATAATACAATATCATCACGCATCTCACCTCATATCTCAACTCATAGAAAAATTATGTTTTGCCCAAGGCAAGAGGAATCTATGCCATGGTGTGTGTGTTTGTGTCTGTCACATCCTCAATGTTTTGTCAAAAACAGCTGAGCCGAGTTGCTTTGAACTTGGTAGGAAATGCACCATGATGTGGGGCTTCTGTCTTTCAAAGACCCTCAGAATGAAAGGTCAGATGGAGGTCAAATGGGTGAAAAGGTGATTTTTGTTGTTGTTGTAACAACTCCAAGGGAAAAGAGCCTGGAATTGATATGTAACCTTCACAGGTATAATGGGGTGTCTGAAGTACTATCAAACTATGTGGTTACAGTGGTAACAGGTAAAGTGTCAAATATATCATTTTAGTGATTATTCATGGAATTGATCGCTCGACTAATAGCCTTCCGAATATGGTAGGAAGATGCCCCATGATAGGGACTTCTGCCCCAGAAGACCTTCAGCTTGAGAGGTCAAAGGTTGAATGAATCGGAAAAGTGACCTGTTTGCTATCAATAGTATAAGATGGAATTAAGGAATATTTATTTGTTCAAAGTTGACGGTTTTTGGAAGAACTGTTTTCAACTTTCACTAATATTGGGTCAAATCCTCCCGTTCTGATTGGCTGATGAAATGTACTCTAACGAATAAATATATTGGTCATTGTGAGAGATGTAGTGCCCTCGATTAGTTTAAACTTTCAGGAGTATAGGTTATGCATTTTCATATAGGTCATACATTATATCATAAAAATATATAAACCTTCATGATCATAAAGGTTATAAATATATAGGTTATGGACACGTGACGATATCACGGGGACACGCCAACGCGCTTGCGCCATTTGCGTACGCTCGTGATAGATGATCATTCCTGTACAGTTTAAAAGGGATATTCCTATAACTGTAGTTGATTGTCGCATTAAAAAAAGTGTCTGGAATATTTCCGCATCTATAAGTCCAATTGTTGAGCTACAGGTATCATAGCCTACCACAATTAGAGAAGTGTGACTCCCGCCTGAAAAGTTAACCATTGTCGAGAAATAGTCCCTAATGGACCTACTGAAGTGACTTCTGTTGACATTTTTTGTTTAGTCATCCGCATTATTTTTTATGCTTGGACGTAAATGAGGATGAAATAAACTACTGATGGTTTAAAGATCGGGAGGATTGAAGATGATTTTAGGCATTTTAGAAATTCCTGAAACAGGAATATTCCACAGCGGGAGCTGACAGATGGGTTGGGGAACTGCTATGCTAAACTCTGACCTCTTCTAGCTTAAAATTAAACGGTCTTGGTGGCAAAACTTGAATGTTCTATGATATGCCAAGGCATCAACTCCTTATAGTCAGTTAATAGAACAATTAATTGTGGTTCGACACATAGCAATCATATAAATTTCGGTCGAACGCCCTCAATTTTGGGCTATATTGAAATTCACACGGTGTGGTTATGTTTAGCTTGTACTGCAGTGTAAACCGCACACTCATCAATTCTAAAAACACGTCGCCTCATTTTAACATTTACACCGAAAATGACAACCATCCCTTCACCCCAAGCCATCACCGTCAGTAATGATTAATTCAGGGTTGAGGGGATATAGAAAAATTAAAAAAAGGGGGCAAAGGGGCCGACAATAGGCCCTCAATATTCGTGTCCAGTTACTAGTCTTGTGAAGTTTTTGTTTACACGGATACATACGTGGAGTGGGAGGGGCAGTTTTGCCTACACGGAGGGGGGGGGGGGGGGGGGGGGGGGGGGGGGGGGGGGGGGGGAGAGAACGGCCCTCTGGCTACGGACTGGACTGGGGCTGGTGAAAACTTTCCGATACATGCCATGCCACAGTTAACATGTAATAGTATCTTTTTTCTTTCCAAGAATAAAGCAGCTTTTTCCTAGCTCGTCACCACGAACTGCTGTCATGTTGTGTTGATTGGTGTTTAACTCGGTTTACAACCTAACATATTCTTTGCAAACGAACCTAGGTATGTTTATAACGGTTATTTGACGTTTTAATGTGATTGTAGGCATGCTATTGGGGGGGGGGAGGGGTGAGGGGTGGAGGGAAGAAATACTTAACGGTCGACAAGATGAAGTTTGTGGTGATTGTAACACTGAAGCGTTAACTATTGTTATTAGGCCAGAAGCCCCAACATTTATTTTTCCCCCAATCATAAAGAGTACTGCCCAAAGTAACGTTACAATTGATCACTATACGGAACACTTAAAAGTGGAGTTTTTTCACCATACGGATGAGCGACCTATTAATCATTTTGAATCGATTCTCAAGGGTTCGTCGCTCAGACATATTTCACAGTTGTAGTAAACACATTTTTTTACTTTTACTTTCTCTTCACATTTGCAATGATAAACTGTAAAGTAGACGTTGTTATGGGATTTCAGTATCGAACAGCGTTCAAAATGTTACCAAAAATCAGCTCGCACAGATAATTTTTGATGAGGCAATCCATTCACAGAAAATTTTGGTACTCGATTTGCTTTGTAGATAGCACCGAAAAGGACTCACGACACGGGAGCCTGAGGTGGGTAGGGTTAGGAAAGGAACGGGTAGTCTGAATGCCAACAATTCTCAGAAAGTGATTTACATGTGGGCGTAGTGCCAGTACGGAGGGCAACCTTGGCGAAAGCAGGTCACACATCCTGAGTCTAAACATCCTATGCTCTTCAATACCGCCCTCATACCCTTTCAGGACATTTCATAACTGTAGCTTAGGGTAATGGATGATAAGGTTCATTCCAAGTTGCCATCTCTCTGCTCTGTCCAGTGTTTCCTATTCCATATATATCAATGGCCACTTATGTACGATGCTATTTAACTGGCGAGTCATCTACGATGCTATGTCAATGGCCACTTATCTACGATGCTATATCAATGGCGAGTTATCAATGATGCTATACCAATGGCGAGTTATCTACGATGCTATATCACTGCAATGCTATATTAATGGAGGGGGGGGGGGATCTACGATGCTATATCAATGGCGAGTTATCTCCATACTATATCAATGGCGAGTCGTCTATGATGCTGTATCAATGGCGATTTATCTACATCGCTTATATAATGGGGAAGGGGGAGTTATCTAGGATGCTATCTAAGCCGTTAATAACATAGAGAACCACCAATTGGATAGCAAAAAAAAAAAAGGACAATGACATAAGATTATATTTCTATGCTGCAATGTAGTATATTTATTTCAGGTCTCTCAGATAACTCTCAAACCCGATATCTATCTTTCAAGTTCTTCTCTTATTCACACTCTGTCAGGATAACTTATATTAATGTAAACCAAATTAATTCTTAACAAAGACTGACAAAAGAAACATGCTTCTTAGCACCCTAAACTAGAACTGTAAAATATCTTATCTCTACGATATAATTCTTGTCTACTTCTTTACTTTTTACTGTTGCCATGAACGGAACAACAAGCAAGCATGGAGCCACTAAAGTAAGAAAAGTTAAAACTCACAGAAAAACTCATCTTTAACTCAGTACACATTCGAACCTCTGAAACAACATTAGTCAAAGATATAGGCAGGTTCAGCTAAATGGTTCTTCTGGATGTAACATAAAAACTAACACAAGACTATAATTATTATAACTTTTTAAAAAGACGTTTCAAACAAAGTTTAGAAAAATAAAAACTCTGACATCCTGAAACCCTTTCAAAGATGATTCAATTTTTAAATAGACTTGTTGTTTAATGTTTAATACCAAACAGATCACACACATATTTTTTTAAATATAATTTATTTTGTCATCTTTAATGAGGGTAGTCCTGCTCAGTGCAGAAGCACTGCTTTCCAGAGGAGCCCTCATATCAAAGCAAAGGGATTTTGTTTCATACAAACTTCAGTACCTATAGTGTAGGAGATATACCATTTTATCATAGGCTCACTCTTTATTGTCCACAGATATTTACGAAAGTCAAATAATGGTCGGTTATGTTACACATCTTTCTTTCTTCATGAAACGTTAATTGTGTGTCTGAGAACTCTCTGACCTCATGGTTAGGAACTATTTGGAGATGATACCGGTGATCTTAAGTTTTTATCTTGAACCTCTGCCGATTAAACTATATACTTAAACTTGCAACAATTAAAGGAAGCCATTCTTTTACGTAAATCTTAAAGGCTTTTTTTTTTCTTTTTCTTTTATGACTCTTAAAGAAGAAACGATAAAAATAAAAGAATCTATTGCACATATTTGTTTCTCTTTTTGAAGATTTAGGTAAATCTCCAGATTTTAAAGAGTTTTTTCCTTATTGAAATGTTACAAACACTCTACTACTTTAATACTGAAAAGCAAGGCATAAGCAATGATAGCTGTACCGGGTAAATAGAGCACTAACAGAAAGCTGTTAATTTTGAAAATGATAATGTCCCAAAATATGAATATTTATAACTATTTTAATTCCTGATGGTAAACTTCCATTGATTTGTGAAATAGTTATTTGGATTAAGGAAAGAAACAAGCTTTCCAAAAAAAATGGAGATTTCTTCATCATACCAAGTTTTAAGCTATTGGTTTCACTTTTTGGTTTCAATTTTAAAGCTTTTTGAAAGCAGCAAACTTAAAGAAAGAAAATATTGAATATATTGATATTCCAGATGCATCTGCCCAACTGACTTTGTAGGTTGAAACTGTTCCAACATTAGAATTGTAATGTTCGATGAAATGAGCGATGAATGTTACTAAAACCAAACACATCAATATGATACTTGACAATGGTAAGGTCTTTTGTATCTTCACATCCACCCTATTCTTCCGGCCCTTTCACCCCTCATCGGAAGTCCTAATACCTCAGCTGATGAGTAATGCCCATCTGACCACAGAACAAGTCAGTTTACTGGCAAAATCGGTCCACATCTCGGATATTGCAATGTATTACTTAATTGAAATTAAAAGAACTGTGTACAATTTCAAATACATTAATGGTACAGCAACTTATGAGTTATCATATCAAGATTCAAAATCAAGCTACTCTGATCAACACCTGATTTAGGATATCCATAAGACTGTATTTATATATAAAGAAAACATATTCAAATGCCTGTACCCATAATGCACACACTTTTCTGCTATTCAGTATTAAACCACGAATCACACACCTTTTTCCTTTCCATACTAGTTGATGATGTATCTACTATCTATTACCTTCTCCTGACAAAAAAATGCCACCAACCTTGACTTGCTTTCTCAAAATTTATCACAAAAGAAGTTGAAAAAGTTGAGAAAAAAAAGAAGAAGTATTGATTATATGAACTAGGCCTTTAGAGCAACCCAGTTGTCACACATCTCAACAGAAGGCCACAAAATATTTGGACTACAATGCTAGACGGAATGTACTACACTTTACTGCATCAAAGCCACAAATAATATTAAAACCACTTTCTTGGCTTCGTTTGAATGGCTAAAAAACACATTCAACACTTTCCACGGGTGGCCATGGTCCGTCACCTTTTATCTGACTAAGCTTTAAAAGTTAAATCTGACTACGGCTAGACTTTTGTCTGTGATGAATCCCTCTTCTAACTTCAACCATGCACAGAATGTCAGACTGACGACTAGCTCATCGGTTCATTTTGGAAGCTAACGGCTACCCTGTCGATCATCTTGTCGTCTAACCATTTGGATCGTCGAGTATTTGTCTTTCGGCAAGAAACGAGCTCATACAGAGTTGAAGCCACCGTTAGGAGCGAACACGTCGTCTTCTGGGACTGACGTGAGCTGAGGTGCTATAATCTGTGACGGCCGGGAGATCAGCGTCTGTTGGTCGGGTTCGTTCTCCTCTCGGATTTGGTCCCGCCTCATGTTACGACTTCTCGTGAACATGAAGATGGGGAGGGCGAAGCAGAAGATGGAGAGACCCAGTAGCACCAGATCCACCTAAAAAGACAAAGATGAAGAGAAATAAAGAAAAGTGTTATTCAAGAGGTCCTTCATTAAATAATATCTGGCGGTCTATTTGTTGCTATGGAGATTGGATTATCAGAAAGCAATCCATTGATCTAGAGCACTGGATTCAATCATAAACCTGAGAGGTAATAAAATAATTGTCATTTTACGACTTCCTACAAGTTAATTATTTAGGTAAAAAAAAAAAGGAAAATTGAAACCTATTCTGTTTTTTTTTGCTTACTGGCATTTTAAACGAGAGAGGAAGAAGCATCAAATGACCGGTTACAAATTGTCATCACATGATCAGCTGACCTGTTTTATCAACGGATACCATTAACGGTAATACTAAGGCTTCCTTTGTTTCGCTTTACTATTGAGTCGAGTGCAGCAGCTGCCGGGCATATACAGCAGAAAGCACACCATATAAGGAAGTCTTACAACAAAAACAACGGGTCACATGGTGAGGATCTGCCCACTCTTTGTCTTCCTGTTTTGAAAACTTTGCACTCTCCAGTAGGAAATTGTTCCCATTCATCTCAATAAACATGCAGCAAGAACAATGCAGTTTGTTCCCAACTTCTCACTGATGACTTCCTGTTGATCTCTATTACTATCTCACTTCCCGTGTCACGGGTTACCAACGACCTATCACTATGCATGAATCACTTTTCCAGCTATGAGGCTAGTCGTGATGCCCAAGCATTGCATGTGAAAGAATTACCATTTGACAGACCAATCGATCGTTAGTAAAATGGATATCCGATTTAATGATTTAGGACAGTGATCCGGGTATTATAGTATTGTCCTGTCTTTGCACGATATCGACAATTATACAAGTTGCCATTTGCCCAGCTGCCGATTTCATGGCAACATCAGGAAACAGTAATTCTAACCACGAAAGGAAGAAAGGTAAACACATCAAGACATTGCCACATGGCTCATGGAAGAGCTCAAGCACTTCAAATAGGAAATGATTTTGTGACGTACTCGAGTCAGAAGATAAGAAAGTGATAGAAAGTAGATACAAAGATCACATGACCACCAAAAAGGTCAATATTTCTTGTTCTTTTCCAATACGACAAAATGTGGTTACTTACATAGAAGGGATCGTTCCCGAGCACTCTTTCTATGAGAACAAATATGGGGTACTGGAGGAGAGCTGTAATAGCTGATGTTAACGACTGTAAACCGATGAGACTGCCAACTTGATTAGCAGGGTACCTGCACAAAAATGAAAAAGTAGTAATAGTTTCTATCTTGGGTAACATGAAACACAATTCTCAATATAATGTGACAAGACTACAAACAGGCACAACTGATGAGGTTCACTTGGGCTTTTTTTTTTAGGTTTCTGGAAGAAATATCTTGACACCAGTGTATCATCTGGACAAATAACGTTCTCAGTGGGCTTTTGATTTACCCACATTGGAAATCAATCAGACCGCACAAGCAATATGTAGTTGTACTACGTTTGAGGTCAAACTTTTTATGACCAGCATCAAATATTTATATTTACCAAGGGTCAAATCTTTTATATTACCACTTAAAGAAGTTAACCAATTCATTTATAAATAATTTTTTTTTTAAACAAGTTTACTGATTATATGACTCTTTGCTGATTAAATCCAAATTGATCATATATGCAAATGTATTCATTTAAAACACCTTATTCATACATTAATGATAATCATTAAATTTACCTCCCACAGACCGCAATGACCCCAAAGCAATGACATTCATCCGGATAAATAATTTAAAGCAAACCATTTTTACGACTCTTGATTTTGTTACAATTGTGCTACGTGCACTTCGAGGGGTATTTAATAAACTGCAAATTGTCAAATACAATGGTAGTGAGTGAGTGAACTTTGAGCCGTAGATAACATGACTTACATGATAGCGTAGAGACCGCAGGCTGCTGCATTGACAAAACCCCTGATAACACAGTAGAGGATGAACGTGACCAACTGCAGACATGAACAATGAAAAAAAAATACATATATATAAACGTATACAATAGCATGGATTAATTAGTCTCATCACAATATTTATTGCTGATTATTTCATGAATTTACAAATATGCATTCCAAGCAATCTCGTTTCTACAATTTGTTGACGAGTAAATAAAAGCTGATGTAGAGAGAGAGCAAACTGCACGGTCTTATCACCTCATTTTGAAACTAAAAAACGTGTATATTTCTCACTGGTGTTTTTCATAATTCAGCAGTGCATTTGATTGTATGGTTTTTATTGTGAATGACACCTTCATCCAATTTGTGATTTGAAAGGGAAATCCGTGCCGAATGTGTGACCTTCAAGAACCCTTTAGAAGGTCATATAACAAGACAAGGGCATATATGATAACAATGATAGATACAGACAGGCTTCTCTGCCATACATCTGTGCACTTTTTCAAACCATATGCAACTTTTTAAAACTCAAAATGCTTAAATTCTATACAGATTTGCAAATCCAAGTTGCGAGGATTAGATCACAAACTATCATGAAAACTTCCATGCGGTTTATAATCTTCAGTATAATTTACCGTTTGTTTCTCCCTTAATTCTCTTTCAAATTTTCATTAAGTGCATCAAACTTTCCAAGCTAGTAAGTTCATAAACTAATCAAAGAAATTTTTGTAAATAAAATAGCCAAAAGAAGGAATGGAAACCAAAAAATATAATTGAAGACGAATATTAAGAAAAAAGAGACTTCATTCTCACCTGAATTTTGAGAAGAGGGATGAGTGCAAATATACCAAAGAGTACTATAAGGACAGCATTGATCCCAAAGGCATAACTGGAATTCCTGAGTTTTCTGATCCTGAGACCCATGGGAGGTTTGCTCCCATCTGCGTCCGTGCTATCAGTACTGGTAGTGCTTGAGTGGCGACTCTTGTTGGAATCGCCGTTCGGAATGAGACCGTTGGTGGAACTGGACGAACCCTCCCGGCGGAAACCGTTGGCGGAACTGGTCTTACGATAGATACTGTTTTTACGATGTTGTTTGGTCTTTTGTATTATTTCTTTGATCTTGTAGTCCATGACCAGACCGATGATAGGGCAGGCTATGATACCCATCATCTGCATGTAGCCGAAGATGTTTGTGTACATGTCAACTGTAAAGTAAAGGAAAAAGTTCAAACAAGTTAGCAAAGCTTTAAAGGCAAAAAGTGGAAAGCTGAAATAGGTGAGTACAAACATGGCAAGTTAGATAAAGGAGAGAAACGGGTCGAAAATTTGTCATGAATACCTACTCAGAATGGCATGGTTGGATGTATTACCCGACAGGAAAATTTGAAAGGAAATTTATAGACAATTTTTGGATGGTCGAGTTGGATGGGCAAAGACAAAACTTATCCAAAGCCTTATAAGTATTTATCCTTGGTGCTACAGAGGGGGTTTTACAAATGTTGCACATGACAGTCCTGGACTTCTTCAACACTTTTTGTACAGTTAATAAAGGAATAAATTCTACTGGGTTCCGTAAGCGCTGTTTTCCATATTGGTTGTTTTGAAATTTAGAATGGCTTTCAATATTTCGATTGAATTCGATAAGTGAATTTTTAGAACAGGTTTGGATGAGGATCGCAAAAGGAAGTTAGAGAAGCTGGAAAAGGAAGAAGATATACATACCTTGCTCATCATCATTGCCGGTGAGGTTGTTTAAAACCTGGTTCAGAGATCCGATAAAGATATTCAATCTCAACTGAGCGATGGAAAGGACAAATAAACTCAGGAGGTAGATAGGTGTAAAGATGGATGACGATAATGTCGGACTCTTGGTTTTGGGCTTGAATTGAATTTCCAGATGAACCCTATAAGGAGGAGATGAAAAGAAGCAAATAAAACGACAAGGTTATTCATCGAAGTAGCATCGTTTTAAACTCATTTACATGCATCTCAAAATTCTCAAAATTCATGTGATTTGCAGATATTATAACATTGAAGTCTTAATGACATATTGAACAAAACTGATACATATGTGTGTATGTATATGTGTGGAGACATACACGCTTAGGCAATGAAATTTGTCCAATTTTGTAACAGAACAGAATAATTTGAAAGAAATTTAGATGTTCACAGATTTAATTCTATGATGTAGCATAAGTGTACTTGTATATTAAGTTCTGAAGAGTTTTCACAAACACTGCAGTGGTGTGGGATTTGGGTCTGTTAGGCTAGAGGTATAGTAGAAGGCATATCATACTAGTTATACAATGAACACACTATGCATGTGTTTGTTGAGGTGGGCATGGTGATCAGAGGTTCAGTGTGAGATGGGGCATATAGTTTATCTGAGAACAGCTCTCAGTGGTAATCCACCCTACAAAGTAGGCTTAAGCATATTGATTCCAAGAAGGAGTAAAGAATCAGTATTTTGAGGAAATTTTAGCAAACACTTACTGAGATGAATGGATTGTGCTGCCTTTCCTCATCATGGTTTGCTTAGCAACCTCTGCCTGCTCATCGGTAACACTGAGCTTCCTCCCGACGTGACTGACCATCTGGTAGAATTGTTTACCAGTCACTTTGTGTTGAGTTCGAAATATATTCCAGTGCATTCTGTGAAGAGACGATGATAATAAACATGAATGGGTTTATTAGTCAGTCGTCATACAAATCCACAAAGAAGTTAAGTTTTGCAAATATACTATGTATCTATAATAACATGTATGTTTATATATATATATATTTTTAGGGGGTGGGAGTGGGGGTGGGGTGGAGGAAACTTCTAGTAAAATAAGACAAATTGTGACAAAGATGTTAACATTATTGTTTTGTTTAAGGTTACATTTTTAACTTGGAAGATGGACATGATTATGACATCGAGAGAAGATTGAAACCACACTCAATCAATATTCATCAGTAGGTACAGGTATAACATAATGGCTCGGGAGGGCAGTTAACTTAACTGTCTTGTTTTTTTTTTTGTTTTTACCGTCAGATTACTGGAGAATGAAGATCTTATCATCATTACATTTCAGCATCTTTTAGCCCACAAAATCACTACAGCTAGCCTGTTCCCTTGATAGAACAGTTTCACATACTTCAGCGGGCGGGGAGACCGTATGGAGCACATTAACATCCGAGCAAGGAGGTCTGCTATTAATACAAGACACCCCTGCACCCCTCGCATTGTTTACGATGGGAGTTTTACTGTTCAGTTTCAGGCAAAACAAAACATATTAGCTATGCCCAAATCAAAACAACATTGCCATCCGTTCCGCATACCTAGGGCACCCTTGCGTGCAAGCAAAATTGAAAACACAGCATGTGGAGGGGGAACAAGTTCTGACACCTGGCAGGGGGATAGATGATGGGGTCATGCGAGGTGTTAGGCACAATGGTAAGAGAATATATAGGGACCAGCAAGCACTAGCTGTGGATCACATAGTAAAACCAGACAGGTGTGAGTCACCTGAAGGAATGCTGGGTCTTCAGTGGGATTCGAGGAGATGATAGGTCAAAGGATCATCTACCGATTAGTCTTAAACTTTAACTTCAAGTCACATAACGATGATGACATCGATTTTATTGACTATATTGTTAGGTTTTATTTCAAATACAGAAATTGTAAAATTTGAAAGTTTTTATCTTTTTTGAAGAAGAAGTTTGTTGATTGGATGCTGCAAGCAATTTCCTCGACAATTAATAAATTATACCATATCCTTACTTTTGAATTAAATTTTCAACAATAGCATATAAGTTTTTTTTTCTCTGTTAATCACAAACAAACAAATACCAGGTGATGTCCTTCCCTGCTTTCACTGATACTTTAATACATATAAGCAATCATGTAAACAGGGTTTAGAATTGACTGAGATCATTTGAAGAGCTGCCAATTTACCTCAATTTGACTTCTTTAATGTCACAGACACATGAGCATATCGCCCAGTCTGACATTAAGGGATTAAGTGAAATAATGGCTCCCTTGGTACCTTCGTAAATATAAACACAGGAATGCCCCATGTTCTCAATAAATTTCAGAGAATGTGAAAGCGATGTTTTTATTTGAAATGAAAATACCACATTGTCTCTTTCACAGCATGAGTGTGGCATCTCTGTGGCAACCAAGGGGGGGGGGGAGGGGGACTTTTATGTTTACCAAGTATGGCAACATTCTGTTGCTGTACTTCAAAATTGAATCACAATTGTCAAACTTTCTCATATTAATCTGTCTCATGTAAATCTTTAAGTGCTTGTTTTTACTTTAAAAATTTCATGATATTGATTTCACATTTAAATTGATAATTGAATGAACAGAATTGGGGGAGTTATCACTGTACAATACAATGAAACAGCATTTGGTTTGATTTTACTTTTGCATGTAATGTTTCCTCTTACTTTTAAATTCCAACCAGAAATGTCCACCGAAATTGAGGTTGCAGTTGCATTAAAAAAGTCTCATAATTTACTTAGCCAAACCTACCCACTGTGAGTCAAAAGAATGTCCTATTTATAAGGAGGTTTATTAATGAAGAAAAAAACAGAGAGGGCATGAATCCCAATCTACTCCCGTCTTTTAATTACTAATTAACGATTCTAAAATGTACTCACTCGTATTTGGAGTCTTCTGGGTCAGGGATGGGCTCAGTTGGGACATTAAAGAAACAGTTGATGATTACAAAGATTTCGAGAAGTCCAAGTACCAGAAATATACTCTGTCTACTAATGCCACTATCATAAAGAAGCTGAAAGACAAAGGGGAAAAAAATATCAATGATTATAAAACAACTTTCTCATTTTACTGTAACCTTAAAACACTCTTACTACACTTTATTATCTTTGCCTTGTTTAGTTTTGGCAAAAGATAAGTACTCAATCAAGAGCCATTTTAGCATTAACATTGATTTTTAATTTGTCAGATTCAATTTCTCTCCAAAAGTCTTTTTCCTAGAAAACTATATACTATCTATTTTCATTTTTTTTCCATCTCAATTTGTACAAAAGAACATTTATCATGGACAATGGCATGGATTTTTTCTTCTTCAATAGTTTAAAACAAACCTTGCATATGAGGAAAGACACACCAGCAGATGCATAGGCACCAATGTTTATACTAATAACCGTCGATCGTTTCCCTGGAAAGAGATTGGCAATCTGGGAAAGAGAAAAATAATTATAATGAAAATGAATTAATGAAAGCGAATAACATGGAAAATGAAGTACGAATAAGTTATCATAACATTTATTTTTGAAAAAAAAAATTTATATGTTGAAACAAACAAACCAAAAATAGAATGAAAAATATTGGTTAATATTAGAGGAATTGTATTATCAGTAGGCCATAAGAGTGAATTAAGTCGGGAGAAGTTCTTCATTCCAATGAATTGCTTTCAAATTTTATGGGTGGTTATAAATACTGCCAAAACATCATTAGATTGGATGCCTATGAGCAAACCCTTTTCCTAGAGCCTTTTAGAGTGTCAACTCAACTAAGAAGGATTACCCACTAAGAAGATAAGTCATTTGGTTTGTGAAGAAACTGGCTGGAGATCAAACTTCATAATGAAGTGATAATTTATGACATTTCTAACTTAACTGTGTTTATGGAATCTCTAAGGAGTAGGACACTATATTTAACAAAATATGATCAATATTCGCCATATAGTTTTGACATTGCTTAGTTGTGAAATGTACCTGAAAAGCTGTGAATGTGTGTAGAATTCCACCAACTCCATTCAAGGCTACTGCAGGAAATAGAAGCCAAGATTGCTCAACCGTAGTATAACCGAAGAGAAAGCAGGAACCCATGAACATTAGGCTGTGAGATAAGAAAAGAGAAGAAATCTGTGTCAAGATCAAATTAATCAACCGAGACAAATTTTTTTAGTACTGTGCTCATTACACGTACACAGAACTTGATATCACAAAATTTTAATGCATTATAAAGGACCAAGGAATCTTAATGGTTACTTTGCTGTGGAAACATCATCAAACATGTTTGATCGACTAGCAATAAAAGATGGCATTTTCTGCTCTAGTACTACACTAGGTGTATATACAAGTGTGGTAGATGTTGCATAAATTATATCATTTGGTTCTCTGAAAAGCAATGGGAGTGGAGTCCAAATTGAATATCCTTGTTATAACAAATCTTGGCTTCAAATGTAGACTTTTAAGTGTGGGGGGGGGGGGGAAGGAGGGGGAGACAGGCATACTGTGAGAAAGGGGAACAACACCACCACTCCATTAAAATAATGTGTTTCTCCCATACACCCTACTGAATGGCTCAGTGAAACTTGATCTAAGTAGCACTGTCAATCAATAAACCATGATGACATTTCTGATGTTTGCTTTTATTTAAACAATGGCTTTGTTGCAAATACTCTTATCAGTTATCACTTTTATCTGTGATCTTTAACCAGGCTTTACTATCAACTTGTCTAACAACAAATAGGCCTACTACTACTATACACAAACAATGTTTGACTTTCATTCTGCAGGAAGTTTTGTGTACTCTCCTAACTAACACTTATGTTATAACACTTGACAGTTCTGCTTAGGTTAACTTGGTTTTAGGCTGTTAGTTATTTGACAGATGCCCATGTAGGCCTAGCCTAGGTTATGACCAGACATTAGATTGCCATATGTAACCGATTTTGCAGCAAGTTAACTGCTCGGTCAGTATTAATATAACTTAGTGTTTGCACATTTTAAAAAACGAATCACTTTTGAACCAGTATTTGAATTACTCACGCTCCGACCATGCGCAGCATTCTTGAACCAACTTTATCCATCAACATGCCAATTGGGAATGTTAGACCACTTAGCAAGAAAAGGCCAACAGTCAGCGCTAAGTTTAGTCTTTCTGCTTGTGCACTGCATGTCTCATAAATCGGTCTCCCATTTTCATCTACGGACTCGATGATTGTGGTAAACAGATCACCTTCTGTGAAAGCTTGCTCGTCTTCAGTGAAATCAATAGTACTGTTATCTGTTAAAAGAAGAAAACAAATTTAAACGAAAATTATCATTTCGATTTTCGACTGACTGTTTTAAAGACCTGATTCTCAATACGAATATTACAGGAAGACACATAGTACTAGTACGTACAAATATCACACTACACATGCACGGACGAGAGACAATGCGCGCTATCTATTCACGCGTTGCATCAACCCGAAGCTATCATTCACACAAACGTGATATGTATGTTTAGATTGTCATTTAGTTTACAATTACCCATATCGTGGTTTACGAACGTTTTGTCTCCCAACCTGTATGTCTCCCAACCCGTATCTCCCCCACCTACAATTTACAAAGTCGAAGATTCGTTCTTCGGAAATGGTTAGACCATGGAGGTAATAACATATTTCCATGGTTAGACCTACTACAGGTCAATTAAGCCTACCATCATTCTTTATTGAAGAATTACCGAATAAGTTCTTTATTAAATAATCTCTGAGTCAGTTTGATATTTTTACAGTAATTGCTTTCAACGGCACCTACCGCCGATTTTCCATACGTTCTGATTTTTTTCAGCCCGGCCCTTCCATACAGGGGTTTTCAAATAATTTTCTACTGAGGGCCACGGACTAAACAATACAACTAGAGTAAAGTGCCAGCAAAGTGAGCAATGTGCAGGGTAAGTCGGTAAGTTGTTCAAGCCACATTTCCGATTAATGTAAGGTTGTGGGCAGACTTTTTATTTTGGTGGACCGGATCTGGCGGTCGGGCGCCGCCTATTGAAAAGTCCCTGGTTTATACGCATCACTGTCCGAGTTTTAAAGCTTACTTCCCGCAATCTTATGTAAAAGTAAGCACACATCAGATAATAGTCATGTATTTCTGTTTTCTATAAGGCTGGGTTGACATTACATATTTTCTTCTTTATTGACTCAGTTGACATCATACCAGCGTTGTCACTTGCCTACAACAATAGTGCTATGAGTTTTGTATGGTCCAATCAAATTAGGAGTCTACGCAACACATTACATAATGAATTCTCGGACACGATAACCGTTATGTGTTCTCTCTACTGAGTCAATATTTTATTATCAGTTCAAGCCAACGCACTGCAACTGATTGAGCCGGGTTTTAGCTTCCATGAACCCTTAGCGTAAACGAAGCATAGTTGTCAATTAAGCGCATGCGTCGAAAAGGCAAAGATGAGAGAAAAACACGTTGTCGGGTGGTATGATTTGAAACAGTGATGATAAGATAATGATGTAACAAGCTAATTGCGTTTCGATGATGTTTTTAAACAATGACTGGTGAAAAGTAAGCTACAACATTATCAACAACAACAAATGTATACGTCTCAATGACTCTGTCAACGTTTCATCAATGAATTAAGTGGAAGTTACTACAAGATCGTATTATGAATGGGTCAGTGAAAAATGTCATGGTATAAGGGCAAGGGGTGGAAAGGAGTAAAAGAGGTTCTAACAATGCGTATTCCTTGTAAATTACCTGTTTATAGTCCCCAATAATTAATATGTAGCTTAGTAAGACCATCTTAAAGAGATAGTTAACACAGGTCAATGATTTCAAATTCATAAGTGACCTATCATATACCGGTTCTCAAATCAGTGTTTGATAATGGAAATGCCTAAAATAAATATTTTCATAGGTCAAAACTGAGCACGTAAATTAAACATTGTACCTTTTTAATTTGGTGAAATCTAGTCATTGTTTGACTTGAAGCTATACGAATTTTGACCTATAGACCCCTGTGGTGGAAGAGGGTTCAATCTGGGGGGTGGGGGGGGGGGCAGCATGCCAAAACGTCACCCTCAAAGTGCCAAACAAATGGATCCATGTGCATACAGTTCCAATGTCTTCAAGTGGTAGCAATAAAACAGCACTATTTGATTAGTTTTAAAAAAATCAGGAAAAGCGCGTTCAAACAAATTGAAACAGGAAGACGGCATATGGTTTTGCTTTCACAAAGCTGGGGTGTGTGCCCCTCTATACTACCCCCCCCCCTCCGGACTCCACCGGCAGTCATTGTTGTGCATGAGTTGGTGATTTGTATCAAGTACCGTCATAACAGCATGTCCATGCACTGTGCTAGTGTATCCAATCTCTGCCAAGTCAATCACAATCAGCGTTCATGCTTCACTGCAGAACGAAATCCGTCAACCAACTAAAATAGTGATTAATATTTCAAACCTTAATATTATTTGGCGCGCTATCGTATTTATTTCGTCAGCAACGGATAGTCTTTAGAAAACCACAACCGACGCGCATGGCAACAGTGTGTTTGGTACAACAACCGATTGTATGTAAATGACCACAAACCCCTCAGATACAGTGAAGCATTGGTTGGGAGTCATAAAGTATATAGCCATTCTATTGTAAGGCTATAGTTAAAACAACATGTGGGCTATTGTACCAAGTCTCGTGATTCCTGAAGGCAAATTGTTCTTCCCCATAAAACTAACTATAAAATATTTACCAGTTCTGATATATTTGTTATCTCCATATAAGTGCTTAATATAGCAGTATACCCTAGTTTGTTTGTGGCATGGACGGGGAGATATTGAATAGGGAAAGAAAAGGAATTGAATTAGGGTCGAATATATCTCCTGAAATGTCCTCGTATAGCCTACGTGCTGTTTATTTCGAGAGAAAAAAAGTTTTAGCTTTTATAGGTTGCGTAAGGAATACATGCTAGATTGAGATATATACTGTTTGCATAATTTTGTCCTATCACTATAAAGTCGCCGTAGAGGGATCAAGGGAATAGGTAGGAGAAATGGAGAGGGTATGAGGGGCTGGGTGGGGAAGACTTAGTGTCGAACGTGACGGTTTTGGTGGAAACGATTTAACCACTCAATCTTCAATTAGATTATAAACATTCTCTCTCCTGCCCTGACCCACATGGAGTCGAAATAGCTACTAAAATACGAGGCGCATTATTCATCATTATTTCAAATGCCTTTGCGGAAAGTTTCGTATCAGAATTCATAGATGAGGCCTATATCTGATTCACAACCTCAAATAGATATAGAAATCATATTAACGATTTCAATTGTAAGGGGGAAAAGGACATCATGAGATCATCAAAGAAGTGTCTGATAGCCGTCATGCAGGTGATTCAATATTAGCAAAGCTCAGTGAATAAACTAGGCTACCTGCAATACAATTATATGACCAAACAATCGATATTACAAGAGAAAGTCGCCCATATCTGTAAGCATTATTCCCACCACATATATCGACAGAGGTCTGACGCAATGTGGGCGCTACAAAATGGGTGTGATGCAACGCGGGCGTGATAGGCAAGTGCTCATGCAGCGCCTCCGAGTCGGTGCGTGTAAGCTTTTGTTAACAAAGTGCTATTGTGTATAATATTAACTCAATAAGCCATTGGCTTAGATGTAACAATGACTTTGCGTGCACATTCAAAGATATATTAGTTACCGGTACTGGGGT
>KN888693.1:2947-23390 GCA_000934455.1 Apostichopus parvimensis | reverse complement strand
ACAGTAATGTATGCAACTAGTATCTGTTTGTACTTCTGTTCGATATCTAAAGATAAGTAAATGATTAATAACAATTCTTACATTAAAGAGAACAAACAAATCACTTTTTTGTTCAATATATATTGCACAGTGATGCAGAATTTTTTTTTATCATAGCCTGCTGTCATGCTGTGCTGTGTAGCGTATAAAACGTGTATGAAAAATAGCAGATATTTAAACGGAATATTTTAAGATTAAAGCCAGGAAAGGTCTGCTGACATATGTATGTGCTTAATATACTGTATGTACCTAGGTCACTAAGTGCATATATATAATTTCTCATTACTTTTAAAGAAGTTGCTAGATATATGACACCACTAAAAGCCTTGAATATGCTTTTGAAAGCATCAATGTGCTATTCAAATTGCCCAGTATTTCACATTTTCCTTTTTATTCCAGTATTTTTGGGATAGAAAATCAATAAAGTCCTGTTTAGAGTTATTACCAAAACTTGAAAGAGCAAAGACAAAAATGAAACCAGTGACCTATGCACAGCATCAGTGGTACTAGTGTGATTTCAGTTTTGTAGTGTTACATATTATAGATGTATGTATAATATACAGGCTATGCGTTGCATTGCATCTCATGGGTTCACGCACACATTGTTAGTCCTTTACACTGCAGCAATCACCAGGCAACTGAATCTATATATATAGCTCTGCACCAGTTGTATTGAGCACTTTACTGCTATTACTAAACTTTATATACTACGGTATCTATCTATATAATCAGCGCCCATAGCCTAGTGGTTAGGGTGTCCGCATATAAAGCGGGAGGCCCAGGTTCGAATCCTGGTGGAAGTTTTTTCACAGTTCTTGATTTTCCAACGCATTACGATTAATAGTATTAATATGAAGAATTATAAAACCCTTAGTTGAATTATAATATTTACTTTGCTCCTCCATTACCTGTCTCCTCACAACCTCAGCAGTCTTGCTCTACCGTTACTAGAGTGAACTGGTAATCTTTTAACACTGTGCGCCCTCTATGACCTACCCTGCCGATCAATGACCTCCCTTCTCATTAATACCACCAAAAGTGTTTTCAAGGTCTTTTTTTTTTACTCGGATTTCTATCTGCTCGAATCTTGCGGAATTGCGATAATCAGGACCTGGTAAGTTTTGGAATTAAACTAACACAGTAGTTACTTCACTAGCTCACTTACCTGTCGCCACGCAACTACTGCACTCTCGCTCTCTACCATGTCTAGAGCATCTGGTAAACTTTAAAACACTGCCCTCTTCTGGTTACCGGCACATTCTGTTCTACCACCCACCTCATTCTACCATCCAAAGTCTCACAAGCTCTGGATAGGTAGAGTTTTGTGATTACTGTTTTCACCTTTGGAAGTCACTTTTGGGCTACATCCAAGGATCCACACACAGTCTGGGCATGTAATTACATTCTATGAATACATGTAATTAACAACAGATGTTCAACAATTGAAACTTGGAAGTGCTTTTGACTTTAAGAATATAGACTTTCAAGGCTGCGTTCTCATTCCTTGAGCAGTGAAGGCAAAAGTGAAGTAAACATGATGTTGATAGCATATATGTGTGTGTGTGTGCATGTGTTAGTGTGTATGTCTTCATACAGCTGAGTTCGTAACCACAAAAAAGTATGTGTTGCTAGTTTAATGGCATACTTGGTACATGTCGATCTATTGTACCTTAGTGAGTGCAAGGACCTGTTCACATTTGAGTGCAAGAACCTTGCTGATCACCCTGAAGTCGGGAATGGTTAAAACTTCAAAATCTTGTATATTGCAGTGTGACATTAAAATTGCACAATTGTATGAGTTGGCTTGGAATCAAATAGCCTTTTGGCTTCTGTACTGGGTTCAACACTGGGTTTTGTACTTCGAACCTTGGCGTGGGCTACAAAAAAATCAAGTTCCTGCTTGAACACGGAAACAAAAACAGTTTCATTTCACCAGAGTTATGCCATTACACTGTAATGTTCATAGAAGGGAAGAATAAAAATTTATCTGAAGATCTTGTTTACTGAAATGTGATATGGACAGAAAAAAACCGAGTCGTATCATTCATAGGGCTGCCATTTTGTTCGATCTGTAACATCATAGTCGATTGCTGGTAGGAGGAGAAGTAAGTAATGAACAGTTGTCCTATTTGTTCCTAATGGTAAAGATTATTTCAAGTAAACATTGAGCCGTTCAAAATCAGGGTTGGTATTACATTGTGATAAACATTTTTTTGTTATTTTAGCAACAGCATTTGAAAGAATTTTCATCATGGTACAACATTTAACAACCCAAGTCATCGTGGCTGTGAGATGCACATTTCTAAAGTTGTCTTAAGTCTTTTGTTCCTTTATTTTGAAGGAAGAGGAAAATGTTACGTGATACCCTCCCCCCCCCTCCCCTCCCTCAGGATAAACAATATGACTGCTGTAATATCTTCTTGGGGAACATTGTAAACGTGTCAAACAGTTATGGGTAGCTTTGGTTTGACTCATGAGCTATTAAGTAAAGACGCTATATGTACAGCATGTACAGTATACCTGTTTATTATTTTTGTGTGTGTGTGTGTGTGTGTTTGTGTGTAGAATTGTCAGGGCGATAAAGGTTTCTGATACATAGTCAGTGAAAACTGTGGTTGTCACTAAGCACAATAACTCCTGACACCATATTTTTATGGTGAAAGATCTCCATAAACTTGTGCTTTTGTGAAAAGAAAAAGCTACCAGTGTTCTGTTGTTAGGCTGACATTCCCTTCCGATACACAGCTAGAGTTTACCTTTCAAGTTCTTTAGTTCATGTGCACTGTAGGTTGTTAGGGTATATAGTCAAGATAACAATTTAAAGGAAACAAAAACCCAATCATTTTAATTGTGATGGGGATTTTTACAAGAGTTAATAACGGCATTGGTTGCAGTGTCAATGCAGTTGAAATTCAACCTTGAAAACATGACAAAGAAACGAGAGAAAAATATAAAGTAAACGATTTCACAAATCCTAGTTAGTTCTATACATGACAACACAGATAAATTACAAAGTGACAGCCCCCCTCCTCCCTCCCCCCCACCCAGACACCACTTTTAAACTAGGATATTTCCCAAACCCAACAAGATTTTTCCTAGCAGTTTGGAAGAGTTATTCAGCAAAAAGGTCTTTATCATACTGTATAAACACAACACCCTATGATGGTTTGGTTTGTGTCTCTGTTACTGTTAACTTTTTAAGGAATATATATCTAGATGTGTGATGGAAAAGACAATAGGGAGTTGCAGAAGAGAGGACATGGATCTGTGTATGAAGCAATATACATGTAGGCCAAATTTGTGATGAACTGTATCATTAATAACCGTGGTTACCGTTAAGCGCAGGAAATCCTGCCACCTTCTTTCATAGTAAATCGACCTCGGTAAAGTCAAGTTATTATGAAAAACTAAGTAACAGTAAATCTTTTGTTAGCTTGGAATTTTCTTGCTGATCTACAGCTATTTGACACGGGACTTTCAGTTTTATAATTTTAACTTTCATTTGGTATGAAGGCTGTTTATAGAAAGGGTAAAGTTAAGTGAGTACCTTGGATTTCATAGTACTGTACAGTGCAGGTTTGAAAGACAATTGAGGGAGGTGTGCCGTGAGTTTTTAGAAATATCCACAAAAGCGCAGCGAAAAGTTGATGAAGTACTTGAAGAAGTAGAAAGTATTAGGATTGGTGGAAGAAATGTTGGATACTTTTTAGACAGGGTAGTATTTATTTCTCTTGGACTCTCTCTTGTAATACCTATCCTTATGCAACATACATAAACTGTATGCATTACAATCGAAAGGATGAGCCTTTCTACTGTAGCTGCACTGGTAGCATTTTCACACTGCCCAGCTCATTGGCCCACTTCCGGTGCGAACCCACTTCTGGTGCCACACCCACACTTCCTGTGCCACACCCACACTTCCGGTGCCACACCCACTTCCTCTTCCTTCTAAATATGTGGAGACAAAATGTGTGTCCTTATTATACTTTTTTACTTAGAAGTCTATAAAGATAGAACTGTGTAATTTCCCTTTCAATGGATGGTACCCTAAAAGAACTGTCATAATAAACCCTCTTTGCAGTCATTGGTGAAGGTTTTTGATGTAACTGTCTCATCGCAACCTAGTATTAGCATAGAAATCTCTACAGTGAAATTATATGACTTCAGCATGTGGAGGGAGTTCCGTATTGTATTGTAAGGTCAGGGTTTTGTCTTAGTCACTTTGTGTATTTACTTGAATTCACTTACACTCCCCTCTCGATTGCACCATTTAAGTGAACGTTGAAAATTTCATTCTTTTTCTACAAGGAAAATAGAAAATATGCCTGTCAGGCTTGTCAACATCAAAGACATTACTAAAAAATCTGAATATACGCACTGCATAAGTACTGACTGTACATACTTAATCATTTGTGTAATATCAAGGCTGATTGAAAGGGCGGGGGGAGCTGAGGTTGGACGGTGCTCCCCAGAATTTTCATATCAAATATTGTCATGTGGCTGTGGAGCTATCGAATGCTGTAATTTCAGCACTGCTGAACATTTGACTGACTCCTGTTTCCGCTTCCCCACCCTCCAACCCTCTTGCCAGTCCCAAGCCTGTGTCAGGGTTTCTGCATATTGTACAAAGAGCTAATGTACTGTACATATAGGCCAGCTTGACACATAAATGGTATATGTTTTAGGTTGATTTTAAAAAAAATGGATAACTGACAAGAATTATCAGGTCAGTGCCTGGCCACTGCAGTATACGTAATGCTACTCCCATGGAAGCAAAGATCTGACCCTGTAGTTTGTGACTGTGGTGTTTAGTAGCAATTAATGTCACAACAATAAGTCATAATTGACAGGGTTCCACATAAATGAGCCGAAACAAAATTTAATCGAAACAGCAGATCTCTGTATAAAGTATGTATGTTGCATCGTGCGTGGGTCAATCACAAAACCTCTAGTTTGCAACAATTGTTTTACCATTTCTAATACTGGACACCCCTGCAGTTTTGGGAACGGTATTACGTGAGAAGTGACGTGGTTGAAATTTGAAAACAAAACCACCCACAGTAATTGAAATTGACCTGTTACAGGTGCAAACTGCAGAGGTAGATATCATTAGATGATACATGTAGGTCTTGCGAGATAATTGCTGAATAGCGTAGTTCTGGTCACAGCAATAGGAAGTTGAGGTCTCATGGGCACAAAATAGGAAATGAATAAACTATCCGCATACTTGTGTCTATGTTAGATACAGTAGTTTTACTTTCCCTTTTGCAGGTAGATGGGCATTGTCGGTAAGGAAATCGCAGAAATAAGTTTGTACCAGTGGTTTCCACTTTTTCTATTTGTCTCTGTATAGTGTCCATGCATACGGTGGTTAAATTTTGCAAAATTTGTTATAAGTGATTATTTTTGGAAGTATTCATTTTTTCATTTGGACCCTACAGCAAGATATACTTTATATCTCCAGGAATCTGGTATATAGTGATATTTTGTCTACAAATTGTTTCTTTCTGGAAACCAGTCTTAGTTTTCTTTTGACATGTATACAATTACATTCTTGTGAAAACGGTATATTCCTAAATGTGATTTGTATCCCATCCATGACTTCATGCTAGAAGGTGAAATACCTGGGCAAAATACGCAGGTATTGTAACTCTAATATTCATGTACACATTTGTCACCCTGTGTGAAGTGTTTTCCAGACTGAGTGCTTGACATTCTTGTACTATATAAGAATATTGAATTACATATTTCCTCTTGACAGGTACAAAAATCGCTTGGTTTATTCCACAGTGATTGACCGTTTCTGTAATGTAAACATATGCTAGGCTTTCTAGCTATGGAAATGCATGTTTTTCACATTTTCTAACAGTATTGTGTGCTAGATGGCAGAGAGATTCTAATCTTTGTGGTTCATTTCTTTTCTTGCAGGAATTTAGTAATGTAGACCACATAGAAGTCACAGAGTTACTGCATTACGATGTTTGTCATGCTGTGATTTGTCTTGGTGAAATTTCAAATGAATTAACTGACATTTGACTAAAAGTTTCATGGTATGACGACTTTTAGCAGTTTTTCAGGGTCATTAGTATTGTACCTAAATGTGCTAGAAAGTCAAGTTATGGTCACCTATGCGCAATAGTTAGTCAACTGTTTGTCAACAAGCAGTTTACTGCCAACCTGGGGTCAAAACATTTGACCTCACTGTAAAACTTGTGCCTCAATTTGAACATTTCTCAGTTGTGTGTGAATACTTGGTACAGTAAGAACTTTTGGAAATGTACTTATGAACAAAACATCTGATGATCAAGACTGTTGCCCACTGCCACATATTTCATGCCTCCTCAAATAGTATTTGTTCATTATGAGAAATTTTCACTTTATAATAGATGACCATACCATTATATATATGATATTTATATCAATTACATGACAAACCATGATGTGGTTCTGTAACCTCTTGTCTTCTGCCATCTGACACATTTTTGATAACAATTATTAATTTCTACAAACAAGTACTAAACACCTCATAGATGCACTATTTCAATCTTGAGGGACTAACCAATATTGTCTTGATACTATTATGTAGCAAATAATCAAGCAGTCATCAGAATAAACCTTTTACCTCAGAATTTTGGCCCACATAAAATTAAATTGTATTCTATGTGTTTAAAACCTCATATTTCGTTCGGATGAGATGAACTTGTATCTGGAATAATTTAGCATTTAAAGTTTGTGCAGCAGTTTCATATGGTTCCTGCTTCCTCTGCTTCAACATTTTTGCACATGTATGTATTAAAGCAAGCCAATCATTTTGCATAGCATTTTGCTGGTGTATACACCACTTTACTACAGTATTTACTACAGTATATATTGGGGGAACAAACAAATCATGTGTTGCATCTCGTCATCGTTTTTCAATTCTCTGTGCGTTTTCACTTTTCAACCATCATCATGATAGCTTCAAACGTTTCCAAACAGGTGGTATTTTTTTACCTGTCTAAACGTAATTAAATATGTGTACTCTTAAATGAATCACCATGCCGTGACTGTGTCCAATATACGTACACATGTATTTTTCTCGAGTCCGTCGTCGTTACAAAGTCAACATCGGTGACAATTAAAAATGTTGAAATTTTGCTACTTGTCCTTGTTCAGTGTACGATGGTAATGATTCATTGTGCTCAAATAAATCCATCATAACAAGTGATGGGCTACTTCATAGTTGGGCGTTTTCTATATTGATATGTATTTCTCTGATAATATTTTCCATCACTCTGAAATTAATGGTCATGGAACAGGTTGATTCTCTTTGAACATGGTGTATAGTATCAGCCTCCAGCAGTGTAGAGACTTGCACACATGTATTTTTGTGTAATTGGACCTTTCTTTGTAATAAATTGTTTAATACTGTGGACAATTTTAATTGGTCTTTCAAATCGTCATCAGAGGGTCAGAGTGGTGTTGATGCTGGGAGGGATGTTTACCCTCTAATTCATTTATACTGTATCATGTATTACAATAGCAAAATGATTTGTTTGAGATGGATTTTCAAACCAAATCCGTGTTTTGAGGACTTTCCAGTCGTAGTGATTCACCGTAGTTTTCGTGCGATCGAAGTGGTTGGCCACATATGGCATTTGTAAAAGGCTTGTTCTTTTTTCATTCATTTCCGTGACAACTTTTGTGACCTCCACGGTGTGAAAAATCTGTTACTGAGTGGTGTTAACCTAGACTTGCCTATTATATTCTGTTTTACAAATTATTTACTTTTCTGTATATTTTTACATCAAATTTTAATCCCTCTATAGTTTAGTCAATTGTTAGAGACTGCATTTGTATATCATATGCAAAGTATGCAGTTTCTATGCAATATTTAACAGAGCTCTGCCTTTACGATGAGAAATTTTGGAAACATGATTTCAACTCTTTGCAATATATTTGTATGAATTCTTTCCTTTCCCAGAATTCCAGTGATAAAGAGCAGGTCTTTGATGGACGGTGGACCTTGCCGCGCATGAAAAGCTACGATCGTGTCGTCTTTGAAATGCTTAGGGTATCTCCTGAAGATTTTGCGGTAAGTGTTGAAGCAGAATCGCAAAAAAATACGTGGCCAAGCATTTCGACTCATGTCTTTACAGCTCTGTGTTCAAAGCAGCTATTCATGTTTGGTCAACGATTCGACCAAACTTAATTTAACAAGTAATTTTCCACCGAGTGAATGTTGATGAGTGAATTAATGTGATTCTCAGTATTTTGTCACTTTTATATCAGCAATTAATCACATTTAAAAAATTAATTGA
Source organism: Apostichopus parvimensis (assembly GCA_000934455.1). NCBI lineage: Eukaryota > Metazoa > Echinodermata > Holothuroidea > Aspidochirotida > Stichopodidae > Apostichopus > Apostichopus parvimensis. The sequence goes on along the minus strand of KN888693.1, from coordinate 15,051 downwards.
GGAAACTTTCCAAAATTTGCAACTTTTTCTTTCATTTTTGGATTTAAAAAAAAAAATTACGAATTGTGATATTGTTATTTATCAACAAATACTATGACAAATTTTAAGAAAAAATGTATCAAAATTGGCTTAAAAAGCTGCGTTGAGTCGACACTAGGTACAGATGGAATAAAGAAACTACTGTACCTAAGAATTCATTTTGACATTGTTACTGGTACTATAGGGATATGCACATATTATGAAGTGAAAGGTATGATAAAGGGTGCCTTAAGACCAGCACATCTTACAAATATACAAACATGTACAGCCAGCCGATAGAGCAAAGATGCACAATTGAGTGTAGGCTATCATTTACATGGCCAATACCATTGAAAGTTACATGGTGCACTGTAAATACTATCAAGGGATGTAGTATAGAGTTATATACAGAAACTGTTAGATGCGTACTGTACAATGTTTGAAATATTTGCCATGCACTTTCCAGCATTTCTGTAACAATTGGGAATAATCCATTTCCATGGTTTTCATTACTTATTTGAGAAATCTTTGCATTGAGTATTAAAGGCAATTTTCACTGAATTGAGACCACTTCTATCATGTGATGTTCTTGTCAGGTTTACTATATAAGACACTTTGAACACTTTACGTGGTCTTTTGTAACAGGGCCTATGTTCAGTAAACTGCCCAGATGTCACATAGCATTCAGTATCATGGTCTGTTGTAACAGGGCCTACAGTAGATGTTCAGTTAACTGCCCAGATGTCACATAGCATTCAGTATCGTGGTCTGTTGTAACAGGGCCTATGTTTACAGTAAACAGCACAGATGTCACATAGCATTCAAGATCATGACTATGCATGATCATTAACACATACAGTTACTATAGAACATGTTAGTACAGTTAGTATTCTGAGTAGTGTGTATGATGTATGGTATGGTGTATGCCTGCAATAGTATAACTTGAACAGCCATGTAATGCTCGTTGTAGCGTCCATATATACAGTACATTAGTTGCATTTGCAGCAAAGACCTAAATAGAAGAGAACAAGACAAGGCAAAATTGTACTTTGAAGGGTCCCTGATTATTTTACCAGAAAATATGTCAACAATATACAGCTCTTTCTTTGTTCAAATAGTTCTACCATTGGACATTTTTAATGACATCTGGCTGAGATGATGACATTCAACAGCTGATAATAACCGACTGGGTATTGGATTGCCCTAAATGATCATAAAATTGGGGGAGAGTTTCTCCCCCAAACACACACTCATTAAAAATCCATTTTGTTTTGTTTTCAGTATGAGTGTGGGTCTCCCAAGTGCCCCGTAGGACTTATTGTGAACACAGAGCTTCTGGTGTTTATACATACTGATATGAAAACTTAGAAAACATGTTGTTGAGCTTTTCCTCTCTTGGATGTTACTTGATGAATGTGAAATTTGATGAATATTTGGAGAGCTTTCTACAAATTCCAATCCTTAACTTGCTGCATGCTGTCAGTTGGTCCCCTAATTGAAAACATCGTACTATTTTATGTACTAGTTTATGTACTATTTTTTACAAAAAAGAAAAGAAAGTACCATGTGGAGAAATAGCCATATATACATACATGTGTACTTAAGTAGCTTGTAGAGATTTACATCACTCCTGACTCAAACCGGTCTCCTCAGGAACCAAAGCACCCTCATTTTTAAAGATGTCTGGATTGACAAGGTATTACCTTTTAGCACTATTCAAACAACCACTTCTAGTCGACTGCCTAAGGACTTATTCTTCCATTCAGTTATCTAACAGGTGTTTTTGTATTACTCAGAATGTTACATGTAAGTTATCACATTCTGTTTCACCAACTACGTCTGCAGGCCTTGCAAGTTTGTTTGAATAGGGCTCACCAGCCATGCCCAAAATTAACAGAGGGTCGGGCGCGCTGCCATTTCGGTCCTATCTAGTTCGAACGGCGAAACTCAAAAGAGCTGCATTCTTCGACAGCAGATTATAACGATTCCATAAGTTGATCGGTAGTAGTTTTTCTATCCTAACTATTGAAGAAGAGACCTTTTGAAACATATTTTTGAAGTTTCCATACACGTTCAAGTCAAGCTAACTGTTTTAAGCACCTTAAAGGTTGGTTGTCTGAAGCATGTCTTTCGTTCAGCGACACTGCGCCAGTGTGACCATGAACTCGTCTACGACCCAGTGCATCAGTATGCTTGTGAGCACCATCACGTTATCATGTTAATTTTAATTCAGCCATTGTCGTCAAACAGTACAGATCAGTTAGTAATGATGTGGCAGTGCCCCCTGTTGATACTGTATGCTGGACAGTCCCGTTGTACCTTCAATAAGCTTAAACGTGATGATTATATTTCATGTGTAATCGTAGCCTGAAATGAATTTGCTTTTCCTTCAAGAACCAACTCTTAGTGATAAAATATGTGAAATGGGCCTCGGTCTGCATTGATTCAGGTACTGTAACGTATGTGCTTTGGTAATGACTAGGTTATGAGAGTGAATGTTGTTTAAAGTGCCTTCACAAATCTTTACAAGTCTCGTAGCAGTTTGTATTACATATCATAAGAAACACAAAATACAGACTGAACTAAATACAAGTTTGTCTTCCTATACGCACTGTAACTCAGTTACTGTAGTAACACAACAATAGGTTCAGTTTATTTCACTTCTCTGGCAAATATTCAAGTTACCTGTGTGCTTTGATCACAGGCAAATGCACAATGTAAACTCTTTACCGACCTGAAACCTCAATTTGACACCTCAGGGTGTGTTTAGCCTTCACAGATTGGTTCTATTTGTTAATGTGAGAAGTAAAGTGCGAATTGTGTTTTTCCATTAAGTAAGGGTCTGTGGACACCGGACAAATTTTTTGTCACGACTATGTGTCTACTGTATGAAGCCCCCATGAGTTCTTATATACAGTATATCATCACAGGTTCTAATTAAATAAATAAATACAAAAGAAATGTTGCACCATGGCAAAGATGAGTTATATATTTAGATGAGAAATATGATTTTGTTTTGTTGTTGAGGTAGTTGTTGTTGTTGACATTGTTGCATTTGGTGGCATGTTTCAGGTTGTCTAATGAATTATCCATCTGTTAAAGCAGTAGATATAATACCCCTGGAAAGTTAAAGTTTGTCATAACGGGTATGAGTCTCATTTTCGTGACACCATGAATACACCCGAGTTTAATTGTTGTAACACTGCGTTTACACACGCATACATGTATACATGTTAGTTTTAACACCACATGTACATGCACATGAGTTTAATTGTTGCATCGCCCAATTATCCACACCTTTACTATAGACTATAGATGCGTGGGAAATGTTATTCTTTGTGAAGGATACTGTATGTGCGTAGGGAGTGTGTTCTTTTTGTTCATGGACAAAACACTTTATGCAGAATATATCCTTACAATTTAACCTAACTGTGAAAATGAGGTGGTTGCTTACACCGCATAATTATACACATGAGTTAAAATTGTATAACACGTACATGCAATACAGTACATATTTAAAATGCAATGCTATGCATGTACACACGAGAACCACACATATTGTTCTTCCATTACCTTTCTCCTCTCACCAAATGCATTATTCTATCTATAGTCCAAAAAGAGTCAGAATTGATCATCAAAACAAGTATCCACATTTAGTAATATGACATAATACACATTAGAATTATTAACATTAATTATCTACAGTAACTCTCAGCCCACAACTCTCTCTTTCTGAAGTCTTACAAAAGCCTAGGACAGCTTTGCATTTTATGTGACGGGGGGGATTTGGGGAATGAGTTGTAGAGAGAGTGTGACTACAGTAGATGGATAGTGCTGCCAGCAATGTGGGAATTAACTCTCTGTTTACCATAAATTTCATATAATGCATCAGAATTTAATAACATTGGCACATTATACTTTATATAAGTGTTCAATTTGACTACAGATAGCAGGAAAAGAAAGCTAACTTGTTCTGTTCACACACCACTTGTACAATTTGACAGAATTTTGTTGAAGTCATTGTTACCTTTTTCTTTTTCTTTGTCTTCCTTTCAGACTCAGCTTACCTTGGAAGATTTAAGGATCTTCAAGCAAATCATGCCAGAGGTAAGCTTCCTTTTTTTCCCCCTCTGATACCGTTTCTGTTCATGTTTTCTCATCTGTGCAACACCTGCTTGTGGTGAGACTCCTCCTGGGCAGCACAATGAAAAGAAACGAAGAAAGAAAAAAATAAAACAGAAAAGATGGTGAAAACCCACTGTGGTCTCGTCACAATTCTCTGATCATTGCACATTATTATGTATACCTTTATTACAACAGCTTCTTCGCCTTTGGTTGCCCATTTTTTTTTTTTTTTAACCAAACCTTGCAAGCATTTACCCAAAAATAAGATTTTAATATGATCAAACTAATACAGCATTTTTTTGTCCCACCAAATGAAAGTTACTTTTATAATTAGTTTAATGAGTACTTAGTTTTAAGCATTGGATTCCAAAAATTTCATAACCAGACACTTTCTCATGGAGAACATACAGTAAACGATGTGGAGAGAGTAACTGAAGCAGAAATTGCTCAAAAGTTAAGAAATGTCTTGTTTTAAATTTTTAAATTTTTAAATTAAATGTGGCCAGTCATATGCAAATGAACATCAATTCCATTCGATTTTTAGAAGCGATATAGTGTCAGAGATTCTTTATAAAATTAGTGCAAACAGAGTGGTATTAAAATTTACTGAAAATTGTGTTCAAAGAATCGCAAGAAGGTGGACATTTGTGAGCTATATTTATATGACAAAATAAAATAAAACTGTTAGCAAACTGCTTATATCCACTAGAGAGCCTGTGTAGGAGAATGTATATAAGTAAGTTGGCCTGACGTTTCGATCCTAGCAGGATCTTCTTCAAAGGCTTTGAAGAAGGTCCTGCTAGCCTTTGAAGAATATCCTGCTAGGATTGAAACCTCAGGCCAACTTGTATATTTATATGACGGCTGAAAAGAGGTAAAACTTTTCTGAAGTTAAAAATACTGTTTACAGAAAGTTTCACAAATGCGGTCACACGAAAGTTCCTCCAACCTCATGTTGTGTGATAGATGGATGGCTAGAAAGTACCCACCTTTTCCTCTTCCAGATCAAACTAAGCTGTATGCAAAAAAAAAGGTGAAGGCTGGATGGAGGGGGGGGGGTGGGGGGACATAACCGAAGCATAGCTTATTTATCTATCTAGGGAAGATTATTATGGCACAAGGGGAAAAAAAAACATGTAAACTATCACACAGACGTTAAAACCAGCCAACGCCCAATCCATTCACACAAGACACACAAAATATGGTCGTCACCTTAATGAATTGCTTCAAAAAAGAGGGGGGGGGGGGGAAATCATTGTAGCTTTAAGTATGCTCATGCTTTGTGAGTAGGTTTACTATAATTTACAGCTGCTGTGTAGCATGTTAAATACTTTTTGAGTCCAACCGCTGATGATAATTTTTTTCTTCTTTTTTGTCTGCTGTGGAACAATATTTATAAAGAATCACTGACAATCACTTTTCGAGCATTCTGCCAAGGGCCTTATCTGTGAACGTCAAGTTAAACATCCACAATTGTTTATAAGAAATTAAATGACTCCGGTTGTATCAGAAAAGGTGTTGCTTTTCACGAATCTGAATGTAAAACTCCCCCCCCCCCCTCCCGGGGGCAGTGAAAATCACAGTGTTCTCTTGTTAATACCATACACAGCTTTGTACCTCTTTTGTGTCTTCAGCAGCCTACTATTGCTTTGACAAAACAGCTGAAATTGATTGATGAATTTATAGTATATGACTAAAGCAGTGTATGTTTGCTATGCTTTATATCATTAAAGTTATGCATTGATAAACACTGTTTATTGTTAAACAGTAGTTGTCAATTTATCGTTAATACCAGTTTTCAGACACTACATGTTACAGCTGTTGTGGCTGACAATTGCACTAAGCATGTACACACATTTTTTTTGTTACAAATGTATGCAAATGTGGTTATGCATGCTTGCTAGGTAACCTTAATTTCATGAATAATCTCTAGACTGGAGTCGGGTATTTTGGAGAGGAACGAAATAAAATATAGGGCTCCTATGGAAAGCAGTGCTTCTGCACTGAGCAGGACTACCCTCATTAAAGATGACAATAATAAAATAATATTTCAAAATTTCAAAAAATACTACAGGACTGCAGAATTTGCTTCCTTAATTTTAATGCACACTTTTGTCCAAAAGAACTTGTCAGATTTTTGACAGCCGGCTGAAATGTTAAAGGTTGTCCAATGAAGTGCAAACTTATCCTGAGATGTCAGTGCATAAATTTAGAATCTCAAGCAGCATAATTTTGTGGTTAAATTGTTACTTGCGATTTTTACCTAACTTGCTGCTGATATATATCTCAAAAAAAAAGGGGGAGAAAGATTGTGTTTGATCAAATTATGTCGCTCCTCTCCACAATACCCGACTCCAGTCTAGAGATTATTTATGAAATTAAGGTTACCTAGCAACTACTTGGATGACTCCATTTGATCCTCAACATTCCATTTACTCTTGCAAACTTCCTTGGGATTATAGGTAGTTATTAGTTAGGATGGCTTATTTATATGTATGTGACAATGTTGCACATGATATCATGATGCAGTCACTGAATTGATCCATGACCCACCCACACAACAAAATGTCTCCCATTTATCTCCTCTCAACTTTTATAGGTTTAGCTGTAATTAGTGAATTTTCTATTTACTAGCCAAAATGCAAGTGCATTATAATAATATTGTTTTCCAAAATTTTAAGTCCCAGTAGAACAATTTCACCACTTTTTACATTGACCTCTACAATAACTCTCTACTACACTTACTTGCACCTGTCTGTGTGTATGCATGTAATATATCTATCTTCTACACAGTGTATGTATATCAAGAAAGTAAACTTCTCCATTGCAGGGGAGTTGTTATATATACAACAACTCCATGGCCCATGACACAGTCTGTGATGACATAGTGTTGTTTCTCAGTACCTACCACCCTAGCCCTGCCTCCGTTTATTTAGGTGAGAGTGTAAAACATGGTGACAGAGTAACCTCTTGTCCAGCCCATGTTTGGTCCTCTCCAAAAGCATAATAATAATAATTATGATCATGATAAAAACAAACCTTCCAATAAACAATCAAGTCAACACCGTAGAATATATCTGTTGCTTCTTCTGTTGAGTCTTTGTTCACACACCATGTGCCATTTGTTTGAAATCAGAAAGAGAATAAAAAGATCAAACTTCATGGTGATATGATCCTAAAAACTTATAGGAAGAGAAAAAAATCAGACATCTGCATAATAAAAGTCTGTCTGTAAAGGAGACACAACCCAACAATCATCCTTGGCTAATATGACAGAGCTCTTTATGAAGCACAACTCCCCCCTCCCCCCATACACACACACAGTGGCGTAGGAAGGTACTTTTGAGTGGGGGGGCTGACTGATTGCCGGCCTGGGGGAGGGGGTGAATTTTTTTGCATTTCCAGGTGGCCTCAGATGCAATTTGGTGCAATATAGCACACTTCAACACCCACTCCATTTTGTAAATAATTTTGCATTTCACCTGGCCTTAGATGCAATTTGGTGCTCCAAATGAGATTTTTTTTTTCATTTGGAAATGAAAAATTGTTTTTTTGACTTGCGGAGTGGGGGGGGCGGAATGATACTTCCGCCCCCCCATATTTTTCACTGGGGGGCTGGTGCCCCCCCAGCCCCCCCGGTTCCTACGCCCTTGCACACACACACCCAAAACAGCTTAGAAAAATTTGGGAGATACCCTGTCGTGTCTGGGAGCTGTAATTTTGTAAATCTGTGATGTCATAGAGCCACCAGGATCTGCAACCTATGAACCTTTTTCTTTGCATAATTTCAATTTTCAAATTGGAATGTTAGCTTTGTGTTGAGGCTGAAACCAATGCCATTATCAAATTATGTCAAAAGTGCTTTTCAATATGTTAGATTCTGCATTTGCAAAGTCCACCTCCATTACAGAAAATAAACATTGTAATAAATATAGAGAAGCAAAGGAAAAAGAAAAAGTGAAGCACATGTGGCTTGATGATGTCATATTTAGACTTGATCAAGTCTTCTTCACCCTTTTGTGTTGAAGGGTAACATTAAATCTATGATATCTCTCAAGTGGAATGAGATTTTTCTAAGCTCTTTGGGGAAGTTGCTCGAAAGAATGCCAGTTATCTCTATCACGTAGAGCAATAATTATGATGGTGGTAGGGTCCGTGTTTCCTTTAATCCAAGGTTTCGTACATTTGCAGTTTGACCAAATCAAAAACATATGTCTCAAATGTCATGTTGGGATTTATACATACTGTATAAGTAGTAAAGTGTTATTGACGGCATCAATTTCCTTCTCAGATGAGCTTTTGTTTTCTGTAAAGTGATATTTAACTGATTGTAATTTGATAAAGAAAACAGTCCGACTTATAATCAGTTTATGTCAATCTTTCACTTTCGTGAGGTGTTTTTTGTTATTGTCTGATGCCTTGTGTTACTTGAATAGTTATACTTTCCATATACGCAGGAAGTAGTTGCTTAGCCAGCAGAATATATTTAAAGGTTATATGATACGTTTTCTTTAATTGATTAAATGAAAGTAAAATAGACCATAATCATTTATAGAGCTGTGTTTATAAAACTGAGACAATTTATCACTTCATTTGGAAATTTATGTTTTAAAAACAAATCATCTGTAGGAGATGTCAGAGGTTTTCTTTGATATTCACAACTGCCCTTAGATAATTTCCTTGCCACATCTTCTACATTTACCTCCCGAGGAGGTTTTCATCCGATTGAAATCCTTGTAGATTTTCCTATGCATGAATCTGCATCCATTAATGTACGCACCGTGTCCTCTGTAGCGCCCAAGTAGATTGATTCTGCGCCCTGAACCATCGGCATCCCTACAGGCAGGCATAATAGAGCGAAGGGAAAACGCAGTGCGACGACGGAGGCCTCCAACACTTCATTGCACTGAGCTTACAACCTTTATCACTGGGATGAGTCATGGAATTTAATGACATTCTCATATTGGTTTGCCAAAATTATTAATATGCAACCCAGGCATTAGTCGTTGTACTCTCTGACTCAATCGGCTGGCAGTCGATCCATCGTCGTTGTCGATTGCAGTTCATTGGGTCGAGGAGTTTGTTGATGATCCGGAGATTACTTCTGTCTTGTCTTGCCGAGGTAGATTCCCCGGGACCGAGTCACCGACTGACATAAAGATACGACATAAGACAAATTAGGCTTTGTTTAGATCTTTCAATCTGTAATCTAGTTATGTGTGGGGGTTATTTGGTGACCATTATCTGGGAGTGTATGTAGCTATGTACATGTAAAATATTCTAGTCTTGAAGGTTAAAAAAACGTCGACTGGATGTAATCATCTTCTTAAAGCGTTTGAACAAGGAAAGTAACATTGGATGGCAACCGACCACTTTCAATAGAGCAAAATATGCTAGTGTGTGTGATAGATAACCTTTGTAAACTGTTTTGAAAACTGCATCTAACATTGCATGTGCCTCAGTTTACTTTCCTCCTCTGGATCTATCTTCAACATATACGAACTTCCAATCTACGGAACTTGCACCAATTGGTAACATTTTTAACACCGTGCCCCCTTGCGACCACTTCTGGGTTACCTTCCACTTCCTCTCCTTCCAAATCTATCATTCAGAAGTTATGTTTCTGCAGAGCTTTCACGTGCGGAAGAAGTGATTCATAATGTTCTCAGAAACCATTATAGTGATGGACGGAGATCTTGTGGTCCCACAATAGACCATTATTAAACGGGAAAGTGTTATGATCTGTGGTGTACAGAATAGTACACAAAGTTTCAAACAAAATCTTTGCCCTCCCACCCTCCATCCATCCATCAGCCCTACATTTACTGTATTATCTCCTTGCCACTTTATCTTTCCACTGCTGCTCCTCCCTACCTCCAGTTGCACCCTCCCAAAGCTCTCCTTCCTCAGGCCTACCCTCTCCAAGTTCTTCCTCCACAACAATTTTCCATCATTTGTTCCCATGGTAAATAAGTGTTAATAATACCATGAAAATAAATACCTCCACCTCCTCAGACTCAAATATCAAGGTATATATGCCACAATGATGGCATTAAGTTTTGTCAATTCAACTACAGATTTTGTGCAGACTTGTTTAACAAACCCCTGTTGATTTATAGGTCAAGCTGAATAGGTTGACCAGATCTATCAAGCCCTCGGACTGTGTTGCATTAGTAGAGATTCTTGCCATACTAGTTACTACTAAACCGATAAGGTCATTATTTATCTGTTTGATTAAGTCAGCCCAGTTTCTTACCTCAGTGCATTTCCATAAAAGCTGTCAGTTTGTTCAGAAACTGGACTTAGCATATTTTAGCTGTCAGAACTGTCAACTTTTATCAAAACTGTTTCTCTCTGTTTAATGAACAAGTTCTGTGTTTGTCAAGTTAGAAACTGACCTGGCTAATATACTGGTGTTTTGAACAGCAATGGGTAGAAATACTTCCTTCCAAGAAAGAAATATGTGAGAAATTTATGTCAACTTGTAAAACATGTAGGATGTCATTTGACATTGAGGTGTAATGTGGTCACATAGATCATGGGATTTGGAAAGTTGCCAGGCATAGGGGAAAGAGGGGTTGTCATTTAAAGGCATTGAAGACTCGCCCCAAACCGTGTGCTGCGTTCTGAAAAAGTTAACTTTCCGTTGCTTGCAAGTGAAGTTTTCTGCTTGTCGCTACAAAATGCAGACAGTAATAAAACGTGATACCTTGTTATCTTTAGCTGGACCTGAGATGTCCATCGCTGTATCGTTTGTACACTGTGCTGTGGGTATTGACCGCAGCTGTATGTACTGACTGTACACTAGTGTCTAATTACCGAGTCTAATTACCGAAGGTAGCAAGCTGTGTGCATATTTTCTGGGATTGATTGTGGTGTCTAAGACTTCTGTTACACCTCATTCGAAAGTAGGTCAGATTACCGGCATTAGACGTTTCTTTTTGCGCGAGTCTTCACACCCTTTAAGGTTTGGTCTGGTTTCATAGATGGGATTTGAAAACTTGTCAGAAGTAGGGGGAGGAGGGGGGGGGGTGGGTGTGAATGCTTTTCTACTTTGTCATCAGGAATATGGTTAATTTTATCAAAAATCTAATCAAAGTAACATTGCAGTGAGACGCTCCAGTATTTTAACAGAGGGGGCTGTCATACCGATCCTATGGTTCGGGTTATAATCTACAGGTACCGTAAATAGCTCTCTGAATCAGCGTAAGAAGGTCGCTTGAATGTACTCATTTAAGCATGCAATCATGCTGGGTGGATTTGTATGCAGACATGCTGGATGGCTGGATGGGACTTGAGTTTAAGGTTCCACCTTTGCACTTTTGCCAAACGAAAAAGAGTCTTAGAAAAAAAAAAAGTTGAGATGCTTGAAACAATTAGTTTGAAACTGCAAAAAATAGGTTTCAAAAGTTCTCTTCTCCAATAATTACAAACATAATTTCTATATAATTTACTTGGCACCTCACTTACCTGTCTCCCCACAACTTTAGCACCACGTTCTACCGTGCCTAGAATGTCCTGATAACCTTTTAACACTGTGCGCCCTCTATGACTCATTCTACCATTCAAAGTGTCTTACACATATTTGTCGAGTGGATTTTCTCCCCTGTTGATTTTGGGTCTGACTGGAGAGTACAAATGATCAAATTGAGACACTGCCAAATCATTTTCAGAAAATGATTGTTCATCAATAGGTAATTGAAGGTTTCATATTGACTGTACAGTATGACTTTTCTCACTGAGACATTTTCTCTTAGTCTGCACTATTTATACCACAAGGCATAAGAATTAACAAATTCTTTGCTTTCAATTTTTTTTCCCGTTTTTTTTCATTAGTAACAGGGATATTTGTCTCATAAACTGCATTTTCATTGAATGTTAGTAGTGAGTAATAGCAAAAGGAATGATCAAAATCATCATAAAAAGTTGCTTAATGTGACAGTCATTGGGTGTATCACTAT
>KN888690.1:5605-22450 GCA_000934455.1 Apostichopus parvimensis | reverse complement strand
TTTTTGTCACTATCATTCTACTTTAAGGATTATAATTGCTGTCCACAACTTAAAGTAAGCTGTGGTCAGTCAACAATATTGTTGTGCCATGTTTGAACATTAATTTATGTTACTTTTTCAGTGTCGAGAGAGAGGGGTAGCAGAACCTGTTCAGTTGCTGTCCTATCCACAATGTTACTCTTGTGAAACGTGCCTTAAATATTATTGTAACTGAAGCTCTCTGATGCTTGCCATACACCGGAACGGCATCACTTTACAAACTTAAGAGATGCCTTGTGCGTATAATCTTAGCTGTTGATTTCCGTTAACCCTACATCTATATTAATATCATATTATATGTATCTGTTTATTCTGTTCTATGTTCTTTTCAGGTCACATTTCACCTTCATGTTTCTTGATTACTATATATGGTTATATTTATTATTCTATCAATACTGCTGTAGTACAATGTTGGTCTTCGTTATAAATAGAAAGAATGGTGGTTGTGTTACAAACAATACTTCCTCAAGCTGCTGACTCATAAATATATTAACAAATTGTGTATGGTGTATAGGACCAGAGACTGTATACTTCGTCTCTGTCCATGATGTAGGCCCAACCATTTATAATTCAAGTTCGCCTTTATATACCAAACATTAACTTGAAAGTTAATGTAACACCAAATTATTAAAATACAATGAATTCAAGTGACGGTTAGTTAAGGCTAATGATGTGTTAATACCCTCTCATGTTTATGTATATGGTTGATGATTATTCATGAGATGCTGATTATATTGTTATTGTGTAAACTTAAATCCTATTTTTCTTTGTTTATCATTCCCAGCCAGTTTACCGTTGTTCATTTATACTTGTATAATTATACTTTATGTATAATATTATATATTGTTAGAGGAGTGGAGAGGGTGGGGGAGATGGAGGGGTTTGAGGGAGATGGGGGGATTGGGAGATGGAGGGGATTGGGGAGATGGTGAGTGTTGGGGATGGTGGGGTGGGGGATGGAGGGGTTTAAGGGAGATGGAGGGGGTTCCGGAAAGGTGGGCGATGGAGGGGGAAGGAAGCAGGGGGTGGAGGATGGAGGGGTTTTAAGGTAAATGGAGGGGGTTTGGGTGATGGAGAGGGTAGGGTATGGATGGGGTGGGAATGGAGGAGTTTGAGGGAAATTGAGGGGGTTGGAGAGATGGAGGTTGTTGAGGAGATTGAGAGGGTTGGAGAGATGGAGAGGGTGGGGTATGGATGGGGTGGGGATGGTGGAGTTTGAGGGAAATGGAGGGGGTCGAGGAGATGGAGGTGGTTGAGGAGATTGAGATGGTTGGAGAGATAGAGAGGGTGGGGTATGGATGGGGTGGGGATGGTGGAGTTTGAGGGAAATGGATGGGTCGGGGAGATGGAAGGGGGTTGAGGAGATTGAGATGGTTGGAGAGATAGAGAGGGTGGGGTATGGATGGGGTGGGGATGGTGGACTTTGAGGGAAATGGAGGGGGTTGGAAAGATGGAGTGGTTTGGGGTGATGGAGGAGTTTGGGGAGATGGAGAGAGTGGGGTATGGATGGGGTGGGGATGGTGGAGTTTGAGGGAAATGGTGGGGGTTGGGGAGAAAGAGGTGGAGGTGGTTGAGGAGATTGAGGTGGTTGGAGAGATAGAGAGGGTAGGGTATGGATGGGGTGGGGATGGTGGAGTTTGAGGGAAATGGTGGGGGTTGGGGAGATGGAGGTGGTTGAGGAGATTGAGATGGTTGGAGAGATTGAGAGGGTGGGGTATGAATGGGGTGGGGATGGTGGAGTTTGAGGGAAATGGAGGGGGTTGGGGAGATGGAGTGGTTTGGGGTGATGGAGGGGATTGGGGAGATGGAGAAAGTGGGGTATGGATGAGGTGAGGATGGTGGAGTTTGAGGGAAATGGTGGAGGTTGGGGAGATGGAGGTGGTTGAGGAGATTGAGATGGTTGGAGAGAGGGTGAGGTATGTATGGGGTGGGGATGGTGGAGTTTGAGGGAAATGGAGGGGATTGGGGAGATGGAGTGGTTTGGGGAGATGGAGAGAGTGGGGTATGGATGGTGTGGGGATGGTGGAGTTTGAGGGAAATGGTGGGGGTTGGGGAGATGGAGGTGGTTGAGGAGATTGAGAGGGTTGGAGAGATGGGGAGGGTGGGGTATGGATGGGGTGGGGATGGTGGAGTTTGAGGGAAATGGTGGGGGTTGGGGAGATGGAGGTGGTTGAGGAGATTGAGAGGGTTGGAGAGAGTGGGGTATGGATGGGGTGGGGATGGTGGAGTTTTAGGGAAATGGTGGGGGTTGGGGAGATGGAGGTGGTTGAGGAGATGGAGGTGGTTGAGGAGATTGAGAGGGTTGGAGAGATAGAGAGGGTGGGGTATGGATGGGGTGGGGATGGTGGAGTTTGAGGGAAATGGTGGGGGTTTGGGAGATGGAGGTGGTTGAGGAGATTGAGATGGTTGGAGAGATAGAGAGGGTAGGGTATGCATGGGGTGGGGATGGTGGAGTTTGAGGGAAATGGTGGGGGTTTGGGAGATGGAGGTGGTTGAGGAGATTGAGAGGGTTGGAGAGATAGAGAGGGTGGGGTATGGATGTGGTGGGGATGGTGGAGTTTGAGGGAAATGGTGGGGGTTGGGGAGATGGAGGTGGTTGAGGAGATTGAGATGGTTGGAGAGATAGAGAGGGTGGGATATGGATGGGATGGGGATGGTGGAGTTTGAGGGAAATGGTGGGGGTTGGGGAGATGGAGGTGGTTGAAGAGATTGAGATGGTTGGAGAGATGGAGAGGGGGATGGAGGGGTTTAAGGGAGATGAAGGGGGTTTCGGAGATGTGGGGGATGGAGGGAGTAGACCATGGAGAGGGTGGAGGATGGATGGGTTTGAGGGAGATGGAGAGGGTGATAGTTAAATATTGTGTTTGTTCTATCTTTCCTAACATACACCTAATTCCCCAAATGGCTTCCCTTCACCATGTTTTGGATACGGCTACCATCATATGCCAAAACTTGTACTGGTACTCTATGCGCCAACCGATGGTGGCGCTTCGCCGAGATAGTGTCATAATGGTCCCTTTTTGGAAATGACCAACCCACTAACATCTCTTGATAAAGGGCCTGGTATATCTGTACATCAAAGCACTGCTATGTAACATTTGGACGATAAATTGTTTCTCGATGTCCCTAAACTGCCGCTAGAACTTCTACCCAGGCTACGGCCCTGAAGTATATCTTTATTTGATTGATTTGTTGTTTCCGATGAAGTAAATGTGCCTAGATACCAAATAGTGCTTTTCAAATGTACTTATTATACCATATGTGTGCATGTTGTAGATGTCTGGATAACTAGATAACCTTGTGTGCAAAGTTTAGATGTTTCCATTTGGTTTAAGTTTCAATTTGAATAATCATGATTAAGGCCCTAAGTTACATCAGGATGTGAAATAGGTAAGTCTTTCTTAATTCAATTCTAATCTTATCAAATGTGACTTTTATTAAATATAGTTATGTATGACATATCAATTCAGGCACCAAACAGAATTAAACCTGAAGATTTGTAAGTCCTCTGGACCTCTGGCGGTGGTTTACCCCTGGACCTCACCAGAAAAGGCATTGCGCTAAGTCTCTCGCCGACTCCTTCGGTTTATTCATGTTCCCTTATTTATGCCCCCACCCACCCAAATCTCAATTCGGAGTGACGCTCCTGATCAGAGCATGATCGATTTTAGCTTAAAGCAGCTGGTTGTGTTTGTAGCTTTATCTACTACGCCTGTATACTGTTGAACTAATCACTGTCTACCGTTAATTTGTAGTAACAACTGATTAATGAAACAATATGTTCGCAAAACTCGAGTCTGTCACATCTCAAAACAAACAAAGAAACTTTAAGCAGTATTATACTAACAATCCGGTTTTACCATCCTCTATCAGTTAGTAGCGTTAGGGAGGGGGGGGATTTAAGTAAATTTGTCCACCAGGAATGTTGAAATTAGACAAGAAGTTGGAGGATTTGATATGAGAGAATAAAGCATTACATTAATGTAATTAAGAGCGGAGACACGATTGAGGTGTTTGTTATGATATGTAATATTTCATGACTCGATCTGAACATGACACAGAGGTACACAATATATAAATGAGCAACTTTATCTTACTTTATCTGCCTCGATTTATTTTAATTCCCCTCCTGACTCGCGAACAGCGAGGATATAGTCTCGTGATGAAAATGAAGCTTGCATACGAAGAAATGCCCAGATTAGTGAAACTATCTTTCACCTTTTCACATCCACCCTCCCCCCCCCCTCCCTCGTCTCCCATCTCCTTTTTCTACCCTCATTTCAAAGAAATTGATTGACTTGTAAATTTGAGGCCTAAGTTAGCGCTGATGAGGTATCGTACATGGAATGTGTAGCATTCGTTCATTTTGCTCTGTTCTGAGACACTGTGTACCTGCAGTGGTAGAGTCCACTTGATTCTATGCAAAAAGATATGCAATCATCGTCTAATATTTACTTGTAACGGCGATAAAAATCTGAATATATATCACGCTACTCATATTATTTATTTAACCTTCCGTCACTCGATATTTACAATACAAACAAACAGTTTACTATATTACTGATATAGTTATCTGTTGATACTTTGATCCTGTATGCATATTCTATATTAGTATCGTGTATACACATCAAACACGAAAATTCGATAATGAGGGGGCTCCCTAATTATAACATGGTGCTCTCTCGAAGATAGCTGCTTAATTACAGCACAGAGTTCTCTCATTGACAGTTCCTGTTATACCAGGTAGCTCTCTCAGTGAAGTTCACTACTTATAACAGGGAGCTCTCTATGTAACAGCTCCCTTGTGATAGCATGCAGCTCTTTCGAAAACAGATCAAGTTATACCATAGATCTCAGTGACAGCTCCCTGTGTCTCTTCAGTCCGTGACAGATCTTTGCTAGGTATGAAGCTACACAGGCACTACATTATATGACATTGACGCCATGTACCACAGCGCCCTGCATGGGGTCATATACAGCAGGATTTCAAAAGTGGAGGACAAATTCAAAATTTCCCACGGATTGATTTAGTTGGGTTCCTGAACCTTTGTTGCAGGACTAGAGGCGATCCAAGGATTTTATAAAGGAGAGTGTGGTATCCTGTGGTAATTCAAGCCAACTATCACGTAGGTGGGTCTGGGGTGCACCCACCCACCCCCCTATCCCAACTCCCCCACCCCCATAAGAATGTAGACGTCAATCGGTGCACTATATTTAGAATATACATTTCATCCATATATATAAGTAGCTCTAAATGCAAGGTTGTGCTAATAAATACTTTCTGTGAGGTTGAAAAAGGGATAGGGGTTACCTCCGTAGTGTGGTCTAATTCTTCAACGGCTGAACGACAACACAATATCGGCCCCCTCCCAAACTGACGATGGGCGGATGTAGGGTATACACCATACACAAAGAATATCATTTACTGTTGTAACTTAATATATTATAATAATAATAAATGGCAATGCCGTACTTATATTGCTGATAATTGTTTACCAAATGTTTTCTTAGTTAGTTTTGCCTATACCAATTATATTATGTGGTCTGACCAAATGACGTCATGCAGGCCTACTTTGTATGATATTGGTCAAATTGCTTAGTGAAAATTGAGGAAAAAAACGTGCTAACCTTAAAATTTAATGTTCTCTCTCATCACTTTGCAATACATAAATAACTACATACAGAACAGTTGTTAATTCTGAATGAAACATCACCTTCTCCTCCACTGTCTATAGGTAGGGATTACTAGGGTGTAATGGACCTTCGATTTGAATGACTGATTTGATGGTCTTCTACATATCTGGTACTGTCATGGTTGAATCTTAATTTGTTCTTGATTAATACATTGTTTACATGACTCTGCAGATCAAGGTATTTAAGTTTCTTGTTTTTTAATTCTTCGTCTTAAACTTTGTTCCTAATATAAAAGATCGAGTCATTTTTCAAAACTTCATACATACATCATAATAAAAATAGTATAATATAGTTTATCTTAGATGTTATAGTCATGCTATATCTCATTCTGCATACATTTCATATTGAATTTATCTTATAAAAGGGAAGAGATTTGTTAACCAGTGGTCCCACCCAACCTCAACTACCACTCTGCCTATGTATAATACCTCTGTAGTGATTACAATGATATAATGGACCACTGGCGGATCCAAGGGGGGCCATGCCCCCCCCCCCCCCAAGGTGAGCCAAAAAGTGTTTCCGAACATCCGCTAAATCATATGATTGGAAATTAAAAAAATCGAGAGGAATAGCAGTGGTAGACTAGTCTAAACCTTTTCGTTTTCTGGTTTAAAATTAAATGTATGAGCATGAGGATTTACAGTTTAACACCATTTTGCAGTTACAGGCTGGTTGTTAGAAATTTATAACCTATGAGCAATAAAATTTCTTGAGAAAGATGATCCCAACTTTGTTTTATAAATATTTTAGAAAATTACACCTGGGAATTTTTTTTTTAGAAGTAAATTAACATCACCATTGTACACTTTTGTCGCACCAAATTGCATCTGAGGGCATTCAGCAATAGAAAATTTTCCAAAGGGGAGGGGGGCACCCCCTCCCCTTAAAAAAATAAAACCATATCACTCTAATGCCACTTTGGCCCCTCCCAAACAAAGGCCCTGGATCCGCCAGTGTAATGGACCTTCTTTCAGCTATTTCTAACAATCTCGTGTTACTATCCTTCACTTTATAGGAAAAGACAAAATTAACCTAATATGTCAAAATTGTCCACAACAATGACACTAATAATGTTGAAACCAGACAAGCACTTTGAGGATCAGCAATTTGTAGAATAAAACATTACATAATTATAATTAAGAGCGGAGAAACGATTGGGGAGTAAGCAAAAATGAGTGATATCCCAAGATTTGGTCTGCTGCAAATGCAGCCTGTATGTATAATATATGCATTTTGTTTGTACCTACAGTGGTAAAGTACACCTGAGTCAATACAACAATATATGTTATCTACGTGGGGGCGAGGGGAAGGGGGGGGGTGCTAATTGAAATTATTAACATATTTTACTTGTAACGGAGATAAACTCTGAATATTGATGTAAAACTCAAACTTCACAATGTGTTACTTTAATCATGAAATTAAACTTACTTATATCACACAATTCACGGTATTTATTTAGCCTTCCATAAACCATCAATCGATATTTACATAACAAACAAACAGTTTAACATATCACTGATCAGCTGATATTGTTATCTATTAATATTTTGATCCTGTACAATGCTAAATTCGCTTCTTCTCTACTTCTACGCAGCAAAAACGAAACATTCATAATGAAGTGGGCAGCTGCCTAATTAAACTAAGGATCTCTCTATGTGACAGCTCCCTAATTATACCAGACAGCTCTCTCTCTCTCTGTGACAGCTTCCTTATTATACCAGGTCCCTCTTTGTGACAGCTACTATTGATACTAGGAAGCTCTGTTTGTGACAGCTCCCTTATAATACCAGGGAGCTCTCTATGTGACCGCTCCTTGATTATACTAGGGAGCTCTCGCTGTGACCGCTGTCTAATTGTAGCACAAAGCTCTCTCTCTGTGACAGATCCTCCTTTTAACCAGGCAGCTTTCTTTGTGACCGCTCCCAAACCAGAGAGCGCTCTTTTGTGACAGCATCCTACTTTTAAGCAAGGACCGTTGTTTGTGACAGCTTCATAATGATACCAAGTCGTTACCGGTTAACAGCACCCCCCCCCCCCGCACCCCAAATCAAATTGGGCTCCTACGCCTATGTTCATATATGTTATATCGTACAAGTGTTTCTATAATATAACAGTTATTTGACTATAATTACTAATAAACTTTGTATAGCATGTGTATTCATAGGGAACTTACGTTC
Organism: Apostichopus parvimensis; assembly: GCA_000934455.1. Classification (NCBI taxonomy): domain Eukaryota; kingdom Metazoa; phylum Echinodermata; class Holothuroidea; order Aspidochirotida; family Stichopodidae; genus Apostichopus; species Apostichopus parvimensis. The sequence goes on along the minus strand of KN888690.1, from coordinate 14,540 downwards.
ACTGCCCGTGAAAATAACAATACGTTATGGACAACGGTGCCGTTATATTGTAAACTATGTATGGGTGTATGTATGTATGTAATTTAGATCCTCCTGCAAGGAACTCACGAAGAAGCATCGGCATTGGCTTATCAAAGCCGCAAGCTGACCGAAGTCAGTCTCGTAGATTCATAGTTAACGTCCATGACTTTGAATTGTCAAATGTCAACAACTCTGTAACTGGACGAAAAACATTAATCTTGGAGTGACTCGAACTGGGGACATTATGATTGGTAGGCACCGGCGTTAACCACTGAGCTAACACTCCTTCCAGACACTCCATTATTATGGTTCGATGATCATACACTTCACACCCTGTAAGGGTTGTTACTACATTAGTATGGTTCGATGGCCATACACTACACTCACTGTAAGGGTTGTTACTACATTAGTATGGTTCGATGGCCATACACTACACTCCCTGCAAGGGTTGTTACTACATTAATATGGTTTGATAACCATACACTTCACTTCCTGTAAGGGTTGTTTCTATATTAGTATGGTTCGATGGCCATACCCTACACTCCCTGTAAGGGTTGTTACTACATTAGTATTGTTCAATGACCACACACTACCCTCCCTATAAGAGTTGTTATTACATTAGTATGGTTCGATGAACATACACTACACTCCCTGTTAGGGTTGTTACTTCATTAGTATGGTTCGATGACCATACACTACACTCCCTGAAAGGGTTATTACTACATGGTTCGATGACCATAACCTACACTCCCTGTAACGGTTGTTACTACATTAGTATGGTTCAATGACCATACACTACACTCCCTGTAAGGGTTGTTACATTATTATGGTTCGATGAACATACACTACACTCCCTGTAAGGGTTGTTACTACATTATTATGGTTCGATGACCATACACTACACTCCCTGCAAGGGTTGTTTCTACATTAGTTTGGTTCGACGACCATACACTACACTCCCTGTAAGGGTTGTTACCACATGGTTAGATGACCATACACTACACTCCCTTTAAGGTTAGTTTGATTTATATGGTATATCATAAAAAAAAGGGATTTCCTTACTGTTGTAACTTTACATATTAGAATAGTAATGACTGTCAATGCAGTTATTACATAGTTGATCATAATGGACATCCCGTTCAAAGCAGGTTTCCTTGCAATGATCCATGGTTAGTTATGCCTTTACCGACTATACTACGCGGTATGATCGAATGACGTCATGAAGGCCTACTTTAATTTAACGAGTGAAATGCTGACTGGAAAGTGAAGAAACAATATTAAAAAAGTGCTAACCCACATCAGTTTACAATTACGAGCTTAATAAGAACGGTTGTTAATTCTAAATGAAACATCACCTTCTCCTCCCCTTATCTAGCTTAATCCGAAGTTAATTTTCAATGGATCCTAATCGCTTTAACACTAAATTATAAAATTGCGATTTCAATAAGATCCCATTTATCGTTAAAGCAGAATTATACCAATAATTATTAACTCCTTTGACAACCCCACCTCAACCTCCAATACCAATGTATCTGGGTCGTACTACCATATAGATTGTTAGGTTGTCCCGGACTTTCTTTCAAATGCTGTATTCATATATATGCTTGTTTAGTATTTACTGTTGTCATATCCAATAGCGTACATTCACACTCTCCTATGTTAGATACCATATAATTCTTTATGCAGTATGTATGATTCAAAGTATTTCAATTATTGTTTGCGTTAATTTTCGTATACGTTTAGATATCAAAATCCCATAACAAAAATAACTCATTAATTTCATGTATAGTAAAGATTCGATTTAAAGATATATAAAAAAATGTTTAAACTCTTTTAATTTAATAAAAGTAAGAATCTTCCTCTTTATTTTGTTTCGAATGTGTTATAAAATCAAAACGTTGTCTGGGTTGGACTGATAAGACGTTTTCCTTTTGTTTTAAACCAATGATCTGTAATTTACTAAGTGACAACGCCCTACTGGTTAAATGAATTCTATGGTCTTGTTGTTAATGTCATGTTTGTATTTCTTTTAACTGTACTATACATTATATATTCAGCATACCATGATTCCATTACGTGAAGAGAGCATGAAAGATGCTATCATATAACTTTGGGTTTTCATTTGTAGATTGTGTTTACTGTAAATTGAATTTTGTCATGGTTACATAGGTATTCAGCTAACTATGTCTACCAAATGAATCAATGAAATGAGTAAAATATTATTTAATAATTAATACTTACGTCATATCTGGCAGCAATCTCCAGTAGCTGTATGGTAGACCTCTGTAGTAGTCTACTGTGTAATCTTCCATTGATTTTCACCTCACTTGAACACAGATCCCTGACGGTGTCCTTGATTCCATCTACCTCGCCAGTTTGTTCCAGGATGCAGAGGATGGCAAACTTATCACCGTCTTTCCTGCTCTTCAAGTATTCTATTATTCTCTTCCCAACTGCTGGGTTAATCCCACAGGTGAATCGATAGAGGTACTGAAGATTAAATGGATCCACTTTATCAAGAACATTCTTCAGCTCAGATGCACCTCTTGTAGCAGCTACAACTTCTGCCAGTCTGAAACACGCAAACCATTCACAGAATAGTTGATGGTAGAACCTTACGTCAGTCCTTGTCTGTATGTCTGTAGTAGAAGTATGTTCCTTTGTCACAGTAGACACTTCTTCCTCTACCAAGATACCAACTGCAATATAATGTTGACAAAACCCTTGACCTAGTCGTGTACAGAGTCCATCCTTACGCCATGATAACTGTTGGTTTTCACCGCAGAGACCTTCAAATGCTACTTTACTCAGTTCAGCGAATTTCAACTCATATGTAACATTGTGTGGTCTCGTGTTCCTATCCATTGATTTATTGCTCTTGTGACTATGGAAACACTTCATCATGTAGCGGAAAAACTCTGTAACTGAATTAAATCTCATAAAAAGTACTTTTTCATGAGTCATGTGAGAAAACATAACAAAGAAAAGAGGCACCTGACATAGGGCATCAAGGATCGGGTTGGATTTTAAAGCGCGCTTAATTTTAGCAACGCTTTCTTCGTTCTCCCCGGTAACAGCCTTGCGAATGTACTGGTCACGTGCCTTTTCGTCAAAACCAACTAACCTAACTAGCTTTGTGTTTTCTTTGTTATAGTCCTTCGGAAGATATCTGGTTGTCAGGGTAACATCAATATTCCCAAACAGATTGCTGGTAATGATACGTCCTACGTCACTTCCTGTGGCCCCGTCTCTATCAGGAAACTCATCATATCCGTCCAGGAGTACCTTAACAGAAGAACAGCTTTCAATGATATCTTTAATATCAGTAGATTTGATACGAGGATCTTTTGGTCCTAAGAACAACTTAATTGCTTGATAGATAGATATCTTGCTGTTCAGCTGCCTCAACCGGAGAAGAATTAGAATCTCTACGTCTTTAAAAGGTGAATCCTTGACTCCATTGCACCAATCATAGGCGAGCTGTAGAGCCACTGTTGACTTACCATACCCGGCTTCTGCTTCTATGATACGCCGTTTGGCTTTCATTCGCGGGTCTGTGAAGATATCTTTATACGAGTCCACACGTACCCATGGTCCTTCTTTCTCCTTCGTCGCTCCTTTAACAATTAAGCACTCTGTACCTCCTTCAACAAATACCTTGTCAACACAATATAGTCTGTCCTTGATGTACGGTATGGGCTGGATTGCGTCATATTGTAGTTTATACCTGCTCTTCAGAGAATCGATGAGTATGGCCTTTTTGTCTGAAAAGAAATGGCAAAAGTTTGATTTGTAAAACTTTTTTTTTGGTCAATGAAATTGGGGCGTGTCAGTGCTTATATATTAACTAGAAACAATTATAGCGGGCAATCTGTTTGATGTCACTGTAAACGACAAAATTATACCAGTTAAATTGGAGTAATATGCAAATTTTCATGCGGTTAGTTCAGGTTAATAAGGTAGAAAACGTTGAACTCTCGATCATACAATGTAAGAGTATTTAGAATGCTGAGGCGTAAATCCTTATCAATGTATATTATAAACAACAACCTTCTTATGCTAAGTTACTAATACAAAACTATGTAATTACAACAAACCTTGCACTGTAAGGCGCTCCATCGACACTGTAAGGCGCTCCATCGATTATGACGTCACAAAAACTTCCGTGACTGGTTGGCGGGATAAACTTGGGTCTTCACTTTTCTTTTCCTTTGAGTGATATTATCCATGATTATCATTCAAAGTGATGATCTGTTGAATAAATAGATACAGTATGCATGGATAAAACAAACTTAATACAATTATCATCAATCAATGTATAATTTTATAAGTAAACAGAACCAGTCACTTTACCAATAGGTCTCTGACTCGACAAAGATTACATCAAGGTGAATCTCTACTTATCTCTTATTTACTGTTTATTGTTTACACAAAACATCGACCTTTGAAGTATTATATTATTAACCCACCCTGAAAAATTCAACTTTCTGTTTTGTTATCAATATTCACGATATCCTTTTAGAATATCACCTACAGCTCATCATTTTAGATGGCGGGCTTCACAGTTATTGCGTGGCTCTCTCTTAATTGTAGATACAACGGTTATTCATTTGCATTTAAAGAAGCTGTTTGAGTTGATTGTTATGATTATATTGATACTAATCGACAGTGACATCAGATAAAAATTGTAGGTCATACGTTTGACTATCGCCAAGGTTCATTGGAAAAAGTGAGGTAAACATATTTTGTTCTTTTTTAAACATTTTCCAATTTGGTCTTTAATGTGTCTAATGCAACAATACAAAGCGTGCACGTGACGAAATGTTAACGTTGATGATCAAATGTATTAACTATACCCTAGTAATCTCTATTTGATGAAATTAAAGAAAAAGGTGTCCACTATTATCAATACACATACTTGTGTATAGTGTTAGCCTGCGATGGTAACATTGCAAGCCTAAGTTAAACTGCTGCTTTAAGCGGTACAACTGAATCTCGGGCATAGGAAAACAAATGTTACGGTTCATTTATAAGCCGATTAGGTTTAATATCTGATGATTTATGTTTTTCCAATAATTTCAGAGAAATAACATTTACGATGCTTTGTTCTGTCCATACTGATAAAGCAAAATACATCAGTCACGTGATTGCTATCATACAAACAAAAAATCTTAAAAATCAGTTAAATTCTTAAACTTAATCTGCTTATTCTATTGTTTTAATATTCGTCCTCATTATCAGGAAGTTTGTAGAGTTTAAGAATACTGTCATGTTTCACCGTGGTTTTACTGACAAGAACCACATTTCCACCGGGTTAGCCTATTTAACTTATTTAATGTTCTCTTTACTTCCAACATATAGGCCTAACTTATACCATGTTTCATGAACTTCCCACTAGATTTATCTTAGTGAAACGTATCCAAATGGTCCATGGTGGTCTTCCCACATGATTTACTCCATGTTCCATACGGATATACAGTAAGACAAGTGCATCTCTCTCATGCATATAATTCAGTGCAAGCTGAAAATAAGCCTATACCTTGAAGAATCTATGAAATGATTTCCATCCCGATTCATTCATTTATGTTGGACCAAAGCCTAAAGGCGCAAGGCCTGCTATAAAAGTATTACAATTCTACATTTCTGTTTCGACAGGACTCAATTTTAGTATATTTATGATCTGATCAGACAGCAATTAAGTGAAAGGATATCACATGTTCTGATAGAAAGAGATATGTTGTAGCTGCATGAATGAACTATTAAATAACCAGGATTTACATAAAAAGAGTTGACTAATATGAGCTTAAAATTATTCCCTTCAAATTAATGAAATATTTAAATCAACCTTGAAATATGATCATACAGACATGAATCATCATTCTTATACATTGAAATTGCCTTGAAGACGCCATGTTCAATTAGTAAGCTCTTGCCATACACTGTGTTATTAATGAGGTGTTTAGTATGTCAGTACATAGCCTGTGTTATTAAAGACGTGTTTAGTGTATCTGTACATAGCCTGTGTTATTAATGACGTTTGTAGTATACCAGTACATAGCCTGTGTTATTAATTACGTGTTTAGTATATCAGTACATAGCCTGTGTTATTAATGACGTGTTTAGTATATCAGTACATAGCCTGTGTTATAAATGCCGTGTTTAGTATATCATACATTGCCTGAGTATTAATGACGTGTTTAGTATATCAGTACATAGCCTGTGTTATTTGTGACGTGTTTAGTATATCAGTACATAGCCTGTGTTATTAATGACGTGTTTAGTATATCAGTACATAGCATGTGTTATTAATGACGTGTTTAGTATATCAGTACATAGCCTGTGGTATTAATGACGTGTTTAGTATATCAGTATATAGCTTCACATCATTACTGTCTCCTGTACGTTACTTACCAGTACGATCATCACTTTGTGGGTTTATCATCCAGAGTAGAATTTAAGTCTAGATTCCTTTAATCCTTAAATAACACGTGGAAATCACGAAAGAAGAACATACGGAAACGGGAATGAAAAACATCCAATTGACAAGATGGCGTCGTGTAGGTCATGTGATGTTCTAACATACGATCCTGCACGCTAAATAGATATTGGTAGGAATCAGTCTATAGTTGTAACTGGTTTCAAAGGTTGTTGTTAATAGTTGACAGAATCAAAGACTTTGTTTGATATTATATTTCATATCTGATATTTATGCCTTGTGTTTACTTTGTCATATCAGCCGTTCAAAGTACTTGCTGCATACATGTTTACTATTAACTATCCGTGGATCTATTAAGATTGAAATTGTTTTGATGTATGTTATCCTATGCACGTAAGATGCCTGTATATCACGGGAACGATATAATTTTTACATGAGACTATAGACGATGGTTACATCATATAACTTGACAAGAAAAGGCTAGATTCTTTTACGAGAATCCTTTATTATGACGAAAAAGTATAAACAATTTGAAAGGGCAAAGAAACTTGGTGCTCATTTCATGAATAATAATGAAATTCTTCAAATGCTTATAACTCTGTAACCAAAAGTCAGAAATTATTCATACTTGGTATTAATGTGTTCGTAGATAATGGGTACATGGTAATATATGTTCAGGTTGATATTATGCATATTGATTAGTGGGCGGGGCTTAAGTTGATTTTCACTAAAATAGCTTGTAAACACGGTAACTGAACAACCACAAGTTGGATTGAAGTCATACTTGGTATATATATGCGCCATAGTGAGAAGAAGAACCGTATTGATTTTGGTGCTCATCTCAAGAATATAAATGAGGTCACAGTGTCAAATGTAAACATTTTCAGAATTGAATCATACTTTGTGTGAAGGTGTTGGTAGATAGCGGGTACATGATAATGTATGTTTAATGTAATAGTATGCACATTTATAAGGGGGCAGGGCTTCAGTTGATTTTTGCTAAAAATAGCTTGTAAATATGGTATGTTAACACATTTAGTAGGTAGGTCCACAGTTAGTGAAAGAATCTTGCTGATCAATTTAATCAGCAATGACGAAAGCTTGGGATTATAATCTCAATTGTTAAGGAATCACAATAAGCTCACTGGCTTTCTGGTTATGTGTGCAAAGTGCAAGTGACCATTGGTTCTTCCACTACAACTAATAACATAATCAATACTATTAACAATTGGTATTAACGTAACACACGTACCTCACAGCCTACCACCGAAAATAACAAGTCTAACTATATCGTTAAGCTAACACAAAAAAATATCCGTGGACGACGAACTGACGTATTAGAAATGTTCTCCGCTCTGTTTAAAACTTGCAAAAGTAATCATAAGTTGCACTGACAATTCAATTAAGAGCTTTTCTAAAATGGTAATATTTAAATCGCTGAGGAAGGAAACAAATAATACCTACCGCAACAGTTGACAAAGCGTGACAAAATCAGTGACACACATGCCCGGATCTTGATATAGCTGAATAACTACGATAAACTTACATGGTACTTGAAGTTTTCACAGTATGGAATATTACTACTTATAATTCAATGCACAGGTACACAAAAGTTCGTCAAATTTAGAGAATGCTATATCTCATTTTTTGGATGAAATGGTAAACTGAGATTTTTAATAAGCAAACATTGAAATTACTGATTACAGTTAATACTATGTTAGAATAAATCATTTAACGCTACGAACATTTACAGATATTTTTTTTCTCTGAATTTAGAGCTTTACATCCTTACCGTCCCCTGTATGTATATACGCCTACTTACCATTACGATCATCGCTTTGCAGGTTTATATAATCCAGAGTAGAATTTAAATCTAGAGTCCTTTTATACTTAAATAACAAACGAAAATCACGAAAGGAAAGCATATGGAAACGGGAATAAAGAACATCCAATTGACTACAGTAGATGGTACCGTGCATTGATCATGTGATGTCTAATATGTAAACCTGGACGCTAAATAGCTATCGGTGGGCCTAGGAGTCAGTATATAGTTGTAACTGGTTCACCAAAGTTCGTGGTTAATAGTTTACACAGCAAAACAACTTTATTTGATGATACAATTCATATCTGATATTTATGCCTTGTTGTGTTTATTTTGTCATATCAGCCGTTCAAAGGTACTTGCTGCGTTTACTATTAACTATATGTGGATCTATTAAGATTGGAATTGTTTCGATGATTGTTATTCTATGCACGTAATTTGCCTGTATATCAATGGAATGGTAAAAGATGTACACAAGAATGATATGAGTTGTGAATGAGACTAGAGGCGATGGTTAGAAGAAGAAGAAGAAGAAGAGTTAGAAGAAGAAGAAGAAGAGTTAGAAGAAGAAGAAGAAGAGTTAGAAGAAGAAGAAGAAGAAGAAGAGTTAGAAGAAGAAGAAGAAGAAGAAGAAGAGTTAGAAGAAGAAGAAGAAG
>KN888688.1:37212-48091 GCA_000934455.1 Apostichopus parvimensis | reverse complement strand
CCTGTGGATCATTTAATCCAATTACAAATATGCACCTAAGAATGTTTGGTAAGCGGTTGTATTCGTAACAGTTAAATGATATGGGTTGGTCTGTAAGAAACATTACATTAACATATAAGTTAGGCTAGTATATACTAACGTTAAATTTAAAAGCATGTTCACACTTGAATTAAAATTAGATTAACCTATAACCATTACTTTGACCCTTAAAACAAAATAATAATTGTGTTAAAATTTGGCATGTTGGTCTGGCACTCCATAGGTTAGGCATACTTGGACCATGCTTTGAAATAATGTTATACTGAAAACATAGCAGATGGTAGATTCTCCCTTTCTGAATCTGAGAGTGAGAAAGTCAGGTATCCTAGCTTAGGCCTAAGTTAATTTAAAAGTCCCATATTCCTCTCCCCTGTTCAGTTGAACATGTCTTCCACAATTAAAAACAACACATTGAAGTCACAATCAAATTCAGCTGTGAAGTATGTGTATAGACGAGGGACCTATTATGACAAGGGACCTATTATGATGCACTTTTGAAATTTTATAGCTTTCTTTCTTCTCTCTGCCCCTTGTCTACTAATCCCCTTACATCTATCTCTTTGTGTTCACCATGCTCATTAACCTGTCTGTATTCTGTGCATGTTTTTGTCCCTTCTGTTGCTGTTACTTGTCATTTAGCCTTTGAAGAAGATCCTGCTAGGATCGAAACGTCAGGCCAACTTACTTTTACACATTCTCCTACACAGGCTCTTTAGTGGATAAGCAGTTTGCTTACAAATAACAGTTTATTTTATTTTGAAATTTTATAGCAATGGAAACTTATCCATACTTGAGATGTATGGTGGTTTTTGGTAAATTTTTGATAGTGATTAGGACATTAATTTTCTTTTAGAAGATAGCAGTGACAACGTTCTCACTGATTTTACTCAGCTGATGAGTTCTGACGTTTAACAGTGTGATTTCATCCATGGTTAGACCAGATTCTGCTAGAAATGTCTAGAAAGAAGTTTTCAAAGGTCAGGAGTTTAACTGCATATGAAGCAAGGCCAAAAAATTTCCCTAACTTTGAACATTTGTTGAAGCTTACTGTATAATTCCACTAAGTGAAATAATCCATGAAATTGTCTCATAATACAAAATTGATATTTCTTACTTGTGGGAAATTTGATGTTTTTTATAAATACTTTGTAGATTATAATTGTGATTAAAAAAGTGATTACCATTCTGTGGTCAAATGTAGAGTGGGAAATTTAAGTTCAGGACTTTGATTTGAAAATGACCCAATGTTGCACTTTTGTCATTTTTTTGTTAATCGAGTTCATGGATGATTTCGTGGGGAAGTCTAAGTGGAGACATTAATTTACAGTGACATAACTGTACATCTGTGTTTCTGGATCAGAACTGGCTGTGCGGATGTTTGGATGTAGAGTGTGGAAAAGAGTCTACTGAGCATCCCCACATCTAGTTGGTAGATATCACAAGTGGCCCTGCATTCTGTAGAACTTGAAAGTTACAAAAGAGCATTTATAATAAATACTGGCAATTTTGTTCAAAGGTGGATGCTTAAACACATTGTTTAAATTTGCATTGCACAACAATTGCTTATTATGCATGATTGTTGGGTCCTTGAGCATCCCACTAGGGTCTAGCTACTGCTAGGTGGTCAAATAACGATGACATTCTTGTTAGAAATTTTGCCTGTTCAGGGAATTGCTAGTACAAGAATTCTTCAGCCAGCTCCTGGCAAATACAGCATGACATTATTCTTATAGTCAACCCTTTGTCGGGAGATAACAGTCATGCCAGCACTCATTTACAATCTTCTGGGTAAGGCAGTATTAAAGTGCATTGTCAATCATAAGAATGGAAGAAACTTTCAAAATTCTTCCAAGACTTTCAAGCATATTATTTAAATTTGGTGACATGTATAGATTTGCATGAGCTTGTTCTAGTGTGTTTACATTCCTTGTGCAAAGTCATACATGTATGGAATAAACAGCTCTAGAAACTTTATGCAGACAGATAACTTTTGAGCTACAGCAAGATGAGAGATGGATTTGATTGTAGGTTACATCAACATAGAGTTTGATTACATTGTTTAGATGGACCATATTCTTGCGAGCATTAGCATGATATTGTTGATTGCTATCAATTGATGCTTGAGTCACCTGTTGTACTGATGACACAACTACATAATGGAATGTATGCTCCACTGATACGTTTCACTGTTACTCATATACATGCATGATGCAGAGTTTTTTCTTAGGATTTCATGGACAGAAAAATTTGCATTATTCTAAAGATAATTAGTAAATTGTCATCAAATAGGCTAGATGGTCAAATAATGGTCACTGATGTTTAGATATCAACAAGAATTCTACTACCGCACTCAAAAGGATTTTGATTTTAATACTGAGACATTTAATTATCTGACTGAACATTATTCAATGTCTGGGAAGAATTTGGAAAGCTACATGCAGCCTCCCAGAAGTTACTTTGAAAATGTTTAGCAATTGTTAGCATGCTCAAATTTGGAGGCAATACTGATGCTCTTTAAGTTTACTTATAGGCCTATCATATTTATGCTTCAGTAATATTTTGAAAATGTAATTATTAAATTTATGACATTGCAACTTAGCTTGTTGCCAATAAAATGTGAATAAACTACCATATGTAGTTTAGCCACTGTAGTGTGTACATCATATATAATTTGCTATCTTTAGTAAATGTTACTTTTTTTCACTGTGGTGCTTGGTTACATTTCGTTAGGATCACATTTAATCAAGTAAATCGAATGAAACAAAACAATCGTTCTAAAATTTGTGTACACCGGTCCAAAGCCAAAATGTTTTGAGTATGTCTGTAAAATGCTTGTTGAAATCTTAAGATCAGTGACTATTGTTTGACTATGTAGCAAGTTCACAGATGTATTATTTTAAGCACTTGCCAGCTTGAAAATGCAAGACATGTTTTTTCCTCACATACAAACAAAATAAAAAGAAGAAAAGGATTATAGTCTTAGGTTAAGAATGAATCATTTTGGTTGTTAATTTGCAATAAGCTGCCTCTTGCCACCATTGTCCAACTGGATATATTATCTGAGGTTTGCATGCTGCTAGATATAGTTACAAACTTGCTCATAATTCTTGTTGAGCAATTAAATATCTTGTCAGACTGTTAGGAATTTAAAAGGTCAAAGGTTATCTAGATGCATAAGTTTGGGACATATGCAGTATGCATCTACATCCTCTTGCAGGAACTGTTATCCTCAGTGAACATTGCTCTCCAAACTTGCTCATAAATGTTATTGAGTCTAGTTTCAGTGTTTTAAAGCATTTGGTATGATTGGGAATTTAAGGTCAAAGGTCAACAATGGTTTGTGTTGGCCTATAAATGTGTTTGAAAAAGCATAAATACTGCTTCTTTTCACTTTCAAAGAAATCTTACAAGTGTAGTAGATAATTTGGAATGTCATCGAACTCATTTACCATATGAACTGACAGTTTGGTAAATGTTGTAGCATTTAACTGCTTATGTGTACTGTTTATTGATCTTGTATATTTGGCTGAGTTCACTTTCTCAGGAGTCAATGCTTATTGAAGATGTCTTGAGATCAGTGTTGAGTACAATTCCTATGAGAATTTGAGCCTCTGTACAATTAGTGTTGTAGTTGTACCAATCTCTCACAAAACAATACAGCATGAATTTTATATATTTTTGCACCTGATTTCATTTTCACTCCTAAAGTCTATCTAATACAGTATAAAGTACAGTATCACAGGAGATCTTGCCAAATTGTCTTACCTTTGGATGCAGATGTTACTGAAAATAATTTGAATCTTTTTGGTAAAACTAGTAAGCCTAATGGCAGTTTCCCCCCTTATATTTTCACTAAATGCTAGATCATTCTAAATTTCACATTTAAAACAATTTGTGCCACTGGCTATCAAACAGTACCTCTGTCATTTTGAGTTTTGCCTCTAGCCATGTTTTCCGCCTCTCATGTGTTCTTCTCGTAAATTTTGAAAATCTTGATTATTGCCGTTGTTCTTTTCCTTGAGTCGTTTGACTAAATGTGACCGCTCTCCTCTTTTCAGCAAAAACATTTCTCGTTAACAATTTTCTAGCATATTCAAATCACTTCCTCTCCGTTTTCCCAATTAGACATATTCTGTATTCCAATGAGTTTCTTTTCCCTTTGGGGCCACTCTCAAAATTTATGAGTAAAACACTAAACCTACAATACTTCATTCTTGTTCCTTCATTGAGCACATCTGATGGAGACGAAACCAAAATTCTTTGCATCTGTGAACTGCTTGACATTTAAATGACTTGAAATAGCTTCTCATCAATGCAAATGAATATGTTTCTTAACAGTGCATTGATCAGATGAAAGTTCACAGTTCCTCAAAGGATGAAATAAACAACAATTGTACAGTACAGTTGATTCATTCTTTTAAATTTAACAACTAAAATAGTTTTCATTTTAACAGAGTAAAAAGAATTTTATTTTGAGGGAAGACTCTAACCAATCACCCCATAAATCCAAGTCTAGTTCTTATGCTAGTGAGCTATGCAGTCATAATAGGACTATTAAGGTGGGACATTCTACTATTAAAGAATGTGTCATGTCTCAAAGGTGTGGGGGCAGCTTTAGTACAATAAGATCAGGGGGACAAAATATTTACAAAAATATCTTCGTGTACAGTTACTACAGAATTTAAACATATATGAGCGTACAACCTAAACAGTACAAAATTCTTCAACATTGTTTCAAAACTTGCAAAATAATATAAAAACCATATTGTGTATCATAGCACCCTTCATTTCACCAAAATTTCTCAAAGGTGGAGGGGCCACCCTGCCCTGTACATCATAACGTCTTAGTACCCCCAAGTACAAGAGTGGTCGTTGTGCCCCTGTGAATGGGAGTAATATCTTGATCTTTAAAAATGAACCAATGGTCATGTCAGCTTCAATCAGGTCCTTTGTAATTTATTACCTAATTTCTCTCAAATCTATTTATTTCATTTTACGTGTATAAAATGAGATCAGTTCTAGTGAAGTAGTAATGAGAGAAAGAGCATAAAAAATTGAAAAGATTATGAAAACAATGCCAAATGTACAAAAATAGATACCATTCACCTTCTTAGTCAAAAAGTTCACTTCGACGAATATAAATGTCTACCCATGTATTGAGCTTTCTAAACGGAGTAAAAACCAGGAATCCAACCAAGTGTCACCATCATGTATACAATACTGTGAATCTTTCTCAGATTTCTTTGATCTACAGTGTGCAATGTTAGTACTGCTATTTCTCATTTTCAGCCTTCTCACCCTCAAGGTATTTCTTTCAAATAAAATCTCCAAATCGATTAGTTCTTGCTGGGTAAATCCCTTGAAAATCCAACAGAGAAGGTTGTGTTTAATTGGGTTTTGCCAACAGCAGCCAATCATAGAATTGTTTATAGAAAATTTCACCATCCCTTTTCCCTCCTCCAGAGGATTTTTTGTAGATTCACAACTGGGTTTCTCTCTCTGCACTCTTACCTGAATTTAAAGACAGTGCATTGACTCTCATGGATGGAATGGTAAATTCAATTGCTTTACATTCCCATTAACAGAACTTTCAAATTAACTGTAAGTGGCAGAGTTGTCCTACATATACGAGCCATCAAACATACCGATCAACCCAACGGGGAGATAGAAAAAGAGGAAGAAAAAAAGAAAAGGGGAAATAAATTGCACTTTCACTAGTTAACAAGACTGGGGTATGTTTTAGCTAGAGTTTCATAGTAAAACAGTGAGGTTGGTTGGTATGGTAACAGTAATTATCATATAATGGCAACAATAAGTTTGCCCTGTCCTTCTCATGTTACCCAAATAAATCTAGGGATAATAGTTCTTTTGAAGTTTTGATATCTAGACATTGTTTTCCAATTGTTATTTACATAGAAAATGCCCCATTGTGTTATGGCTTATACTTCAATACTATGTAAATGTAAGAGTCTGTATCGCATTAAATCTAGTGAACACAGTATTATCTTCGTAATTTGATATAAATATTTTCGACAAAGATGTTTTTCTAAGTTGTTAACATTCTCCACTTCTTGTTGTTGCTGTTACTGTCTGATTAATGTTGCTATTTTTTTAATTTGCATTTTAATTCTTAATTTTGAGCCCAGTAATTGACTTTACATCAATCTTGCATAATTCATGAATTTTAAATGAAGTCACAGGCGCTAAAGCTAGCATGAACTTTTACATAAGACATTATGTGCAGTAACAGTACAAGCATCTCCTATACCGGCTCCTCGTGATTAATTACTGCTCGACCTCGAATCCTTGATTAAAGGAGACTTCCAATTGTTTTGATGATGTCAAAGTTACTACCCATCCCACAATTCATCTCTTCCTTCTCCTTGATTTCCAGAAATTGCTCGAGATCATCTCCATCGGACGGGCAGATACCAAGTCATCGGAGGTATCATCTCACCCGTTAATGATGGCTACGGCAAAAAGGTAAAGATAACAAAGAGGCAGCTGTTTAAGATCTAATCATCTCACCAACCTCTTCTGCTGCGGGGATCATTTTCCGCCAAAATCTCTAATTTCTGTTTTTGATTAATTTGTAATGTAGAAAGGATAAAGCGCTACTAAAGAGAATGTTGTTTTTAGTAGTTTCAGGTTCATATCATCAAGGAGTGAACTTCAAGTTAAAGATTTGTGTGTATAACAGGAAATTTGCCATTGGTGCTAATTATTTATATATGGCTGGAGGGTCTTGGATTGCAGCAGGTGATTGTTTAACCACCAAACTTTTAAATATCTGCTAAAAAAGACAGCGAAGAAAATGTCATGTCGTTTCTTTTTGTTTGTCTGGAATGTTATTATTATTATTATTTGTCATTGGTAGTGTACTTTGGTGTTTTAAGTTTCAATTGCTCCTGTTAATTGTCTCAAGTAAGAAGAATGTAAAGTGGGTAAATTGGAGACACAAGTTCTTATTTTATGATTCATGTTTGAGGAGACATGGTGATATTTGTGCAGACAAAGCACTGATGTGTGCAGTGAGTAGTGACTTCATGTGACCCAGGAGTGTCAACACTTGAAATATATGTGTGGCAGAAGAATGAAATTTATAGTAAATTTTCCATTGAAACAGTCACTAGGAACAAATGTATTCAATTTTACCTTCAGCATTGATGGTGGATGGTAGAACGAGGGGGGGATTTGGGGAAGGGGGAGAAATATAAGTTGGTAACAAGAACATTGATACTCCTTCTGAGTCCATTGATAAACATTCACACTTCAACAGATGTGGAGCTATATATATACCAACTAAATTCCCTCCAATTCTCTCCAATTTTCAGATGCATGTCAGTAAAATTTACACAGTACAGTATATTTACACTTTTTATAAAAAATCAAGGTTGTTACTGCTGAAGGATACATACAGAAGCCAGTAGGTCTACAGTTCATGTGTTAAAGCAGAGACTTAATAATGTCTATCTGTTGTATAATCCACAAAATATGTAACATCTATTGCTAAGTTATGCTTAAAGTCTCTAAGTGAGAAATGAACATTCATTCGGTCCGGGGAAAGGTATTGCCGGGGATGGAAGACAGGGCACTGAATTTCGGGACTGTCTGGCGTAATGCCGGACGTCTGGCCTACACCTACACTGAGTATGTTCAATATGTAAATGGACCTTCACATATTTATCGTCATTTATTACAAAAACTGTCAAACATGACCTGATTTTGCATTTACACTAAGTATAATGCACTGTTTTGGGTGGGAGTCAAACTGTTCATAAGGAACTGAAATTCACGGTTACGATGATCAAAACCCCGGAATCGACTGTCATGTTGTAGGCGGCCTACTGTATGGTAGTTCACTCTATCAGTTTATTTGTACTTGCATACCCTGAAGTGAGTTTTCATTTAACATTTTTGACAATTCTTTGTGCCTTCCTCTGAATACAGTATGTTATTAGTGACTCCTGACTCTCGCTCTGCTGCACGATGTGAGAGCATATCGTGAATGCTTTCACCTCTTCCTTAGTACAGTATAGGATATATATGGCTTACAAGGTTATCATGCGTTTTGAACTCTCAAAAGCCGTCACCTACAATAGTGTAATATTTTTCAAGAAACAGAAAGAAAAGTATATGCAAAATGTTCATGAATGTTTGTGTGATTCATGGAGGAGTTAATCAATTATCTCTTTCATTTCTGCTATGTGCGTAAGTACATGTCCAGGTAGCTTAAACGCATTTCCGTTCAAGATAATGTTCCGCATACATAACTCTTAAATCTTTACAAGCTTAAAATATTACTATAAAAAAACAACATATTGATCACTCGCTTATGTAAGCCTATCCTTTGATATGTACATTTTACATTCATGAGATTTTTTAAAATTTTTGACCTACAAAAGGGTCAGGCAGAGGAGATGGGATGATCGAATCAAATTCATGTATTAATCGCTCATTTTAACCTTCATATGGCTATGCATGCTACAATGGTGTCTTAACTTGATCGACATTTGCAGTCTTTGTTGGGGGAATAATATACTGTACATGTGGTACTTACTGGCACAGTATGTTTATTAAAGTTACTTGCCGAACACAAAAGAACATACTACTACTGTACTGTTTCATACTTGTAAAATTTGCTGGTACTTTTCAAGTCTGCCATAAACTTTAATGTCACTTAAATGTCTCCAGTTTGTCGGCAGCTCTCAACTTTTAAAGTGCACTGCATGGTATAAACTTTAATTGTATATCACATGTGTATCACATGTGAATTAGTTAGATCTTTGCATTCAATTATGGTGTAGGTTTCGTATGTGAGTTTCAGCATCTCTCAAATTGTGTAGCAGTTGTATAAATTTTTATAGCATATTGTTTTGTAATGGCATGTGAAAAGTTTCCCTGCCTTCTATATTGTTATGATTTTGGAAGAGAAAATGACAATGCAATAAAAGGAATCTCATTGCATTTATTCTAGACCAAAGACATTTTGATCATATCATTAACTACTACCATAGTCCGTACATACATAATGCACTAATACATGCATACCAGCTGTTTTAGTGGCCCACTGTAAATACCATTGGTCTGGTAACATCCTTTTGTTTTTGGATTAAGCCCCGAAATAATATCAGATTCTAGTGTCAGGCTCAAAAGGTCAGGCCCTGATGTCAGGCTCAGAATGCAGGCCCTGATGTCAGGCTCAGAACATCAGGCCTTGATGCCAGGCACTAGTGTCTGGCCCTGGTGTCAGGCTCAAATGTTGTACTAAGTGTCATGCCAAAATGTTGTGCTCATCAAAATATCTAGAATATGTATTGACAGATGAACACAACTTTTGGCACGAATCAGGTTTCAGATGTCAGTGCTGAATCATCTCTGTCTATTTCGTGAGGGCCTCTTTATTCCTACTCAGCATAAATATATACTGTACAGTAGTTATACTGTAGCTCTGTCTATTAATATGTACCGTTGAATACTCACACATGAATGGATGCTTCTATAATATTAAGCACAAGTTGTAATGCATAAACTGAAGCATTTTATTTCCATGGGGACTATTAGTGCTGAATCTAAGACAGTTGTCAGCTAGGGTACCGTACTTTATAATTAAGTTATCTATCTGCATGCTTGAGTTCAGAACCACTATTTACCTTCGAGATCAGTCATGGACATGACACAGTGTCCCCTAAATATGAGAATATTTAGCAAGCGCTTGTAAATTTACCTTAGATGGAGATCAAAATCTTCGGTATGATGATGAGAAAAAGAATTTAGGGTAAACAGAGCAAAGGTAGGCAATATAAAACAACTGTTTGCAAAGTTTACATCTTAAGAAAACCAATGGCAAAGAGCATAGAAATATATGGCTAGAACAGGATTCGAAATATGGTCTGTAGTGACCTCTGGAATACAAGCCCAGTGCCCTACCAACTGAGCTATCAAGCCCGTAGTTGATGGCGATCCCTATGTAGCTATTTCCTTGCTGGTCCTTGCCAGTCAGAAATAACATTACCTTGCCTACTGTATACCAGGGATCACACCCCGGTTTCATTTGATACAACCCAGAAGGAGACAGGGAGGAAGGGATTTTAATAGAAATTCAGCTTTTGTTTTAAATTATTTTAGAAAGCCACATGTTGGACGTATAAATTCTATGGAATTTGATCTTTCGTCACATTTGAATTCATTAATTTTTTCTGCTTTAGTTTTCAACTTCAAGAGCAGCATGATTTTGACCCTTGTTCAAACCATATATTAATCTAGGAGAATAACATTTGATACAAAATATATACAAAATACAGCCAGTGATGAGAGAGCTAGCAGAGAAAAGTTACTTTGTAGCTGACTTGTCAGTAAGTCTTATATTGTAGCTTGTATTAATTATTGAGAAACTTGTACTAGCTGCTAGCATATCAGCAGTAAAAGAGGGTTGTTTATTCACAAGATTGACGGGTTTGTATCAAATAACCGCAAAATTGATCGGTGAGAGTAATAATCAATTGCTCATGGAAAAGATATAAACTAGGACGGTTTAAAATTACCTTCCAGACGTAAGTTTTTCGATCAAAGCGGAATAGACAGATTCAACAGTCGGTCAAAGTTACTATCTGAAATGCCGCTCTAGAGGTTTACAGCTTCTTTACAGTTTGGTGTTTGATGTTATGTATCTCAGATTTCTTTGTTTGAAGTTAAAAGGATATATTGCGATTGGAAAAAGTGTCAATTTGGGATCTATTTCACTGATTATTTTGTTATATACATAAAAAAAAAAAGATCTGAGAAAAATTTGAAACAGCGGCAGATAAAGTAAAATGTTGATGGAAAGAAAACTTGTTAT
>KN888688.1:14534-26485 GCA_000934455.1 Apostichopus parvimensis | reverse complement strand
TAATATTTTACATACTGACCAAGTTCAGTTACAAAATGTATTCATGCTTAGGCGAATAATGAGAACTCGGACAAGATCTGGAGTATTATGCTGTGAGAATATTTATTGATGGCATTTGTTAATTTTATGTCGACAAAACAGGTCTGATGCTACATGCTTCCATTTTGTAGAGCATTGTGGACAATTGTTCGTAATTTATGGATTGGAAAGAGTGTGTACTGTACCATCTTTGATGCTTCCAGTAAAGTTTAAAAGAAAACATAACTAATTACTGATAGCAAACTGCTTATCCACTATTAGAGCCTGTGTAAGAGAATGTGTAAAAGTAAGTGGGGCTGATGTTTCGATCCTAGTAGGATCTTCTTCAGAGGCTGATTGACAAAGTATAAATGCTCAGTGTAATTTAAATTTCCATTGAGGATATGCAAACCCACTGACTATTATCTCTGTCTCTCAACAAGATTTCCTGGTGGCCCTACGTAACGTTTCATCCTTGGCCTGTTTTGGGGCTGGGATGTTACCTAATAATGGTATGTCTTTTACCTAAATGTAGTGACCCTTTGTACCCTGTTTTAGGTCTTGGATGTTATGAGAATGTTATGTCTTTTACCTGAATGTAGTGACCCTTTGTACCCTGTTTTGGGGCTGGGATGTTACCTAATAATGGTATGTCCTTTTCCTGAATGTAGTGACCCTTTGTACCCTGTTTTAGGGCTTGGATGTTACCTAATAATGGTATGTCTTTTACCTAAATGTAGTGACCCTTTGTACCCTGTTTTAGGGCTTGGATGTTACCAAAGAATGTTTTGTCTTTTACCTGAATGTTGTGACCCTTTGTACCCTGTTTTTGGGCTGGGATGTTCCGCTTTTCATGGTGGTTATTAATGTTTGTGAAGAAGTGAAATATTTATCATTGTAAAAAACAATTCTGTGAATGCTATCCTATAGTGCAATATTCCAAGTTTTTGTACCAATACATGCATACCATTGATCAATTTGACTACTCAACTATGTTACCCACACATGTTGCATTTACATATTTTTTCTATTACAAAGATGTGTTTTTTATTTTTATTTTACTTTTTGTGTCTTTTTATTCGATGGATGTGAACATTCCTTTTCGATAAGCTTGTCCAAGTCCTTTGCAGGTCGTGTACAGTATGTTGTTGTGGTTTTGAATTTGTTATTTACTGATTGTGTATACTATGTTATTGTGTTTTTTTGAATTTGTTATTGATTGGTCTCTTCATGACATGGATATAATTCAGTAGTATATTCGCTTTTCTTTCCCTAAAAAAATGTATATAATCACTGTGTACAATATTCTTGTAATTGTTTTTTGATGATCAGGTTTTCATACCCTCTACATACATCTATGTCCCTGTATAGGCTGAATATATATACTATATAATGCCAGTCAATGGAAATTTGCAATGTAAAATTATTAAGAACCAGCCGGAACAGGTACTGTAAGCAGCTACTCTGTAAGCAGCTACTGTAGCCCAGCTTTTTAATTTGGATATATGTGTCTTAAGTTGCTCCTTTGACTGCATTGTTAAATTTATAATGCATGTCGTCTTTAAAATCCCATTGTCTCTGCATGAATTTCAAGCCCCTGCATTCATTATATGTGTTGCTTAGAAATATGAACTGTTCAATATGTTCCTGTTGTTTTATTCAAGTATATTGATACTTTGTGTGGTTGATGATTTTTCAGTTTTTAAGAGTTCTGTCTTCATTGAATCAATTTACTTATGTGAAAGTCAAGTTTACAAATTACTTTGTTTCTTCTCTTTACCTATCTCCAGTCATCATATCTGCACTATCCCATTGACATATAATTTAACAATGTTACAGATGTTCATTGTACATTTTCGGCAGATTGGCAATGTTGCTAGATTCAAGCCAGAGTTTTCGAAATTTCTAATGAGGCTGAAATAATTAAAATTGTTTCTGCATTGTTGCTATATGTCATCCACATTTACATAATAATGTTGTAACTATTACATTTTATGGCAAGATAATTGTTGACAGACTTGGAAGTGTGAGTACACAAATCCATGAATACAAGTACCAGTACAAAGTCCCTAGTAGTAAGAGTAGGAGTACATTAAAGCACCGAGTACCAGAATGAGTACAAGTTGCAAGTAGTACTCGATTACAGACTTGAGTACTAATTGTAATGACTTTTATCTGTCTCAGTACAACCTTTGCTTTCTTAGGTGAAATAAAATTATGCAGGCTGTTGTTTTATTATGAGTACCAGAATGAGCACATGTAGAAAGTAGTACTCTATAGTACAAACTTGAGTACCACAAGTCAGCTTTTTGGTATATATGCAAAGGCCTTGTTTTCCAGGCCAACCGGATTATACTACTGCAAAACCTTTCCTTTCCTTTAGTTTGTACCAGTTAGAACTTTTCACATGTTATACAATGAGCAGGTGCATCATTATTTACTAACTTTTATCTGTGTCAATTCAACCTTGGCTGTCTTAAGTGAAATGAAATTGTGTAGGCTGTTGCTGTAGTGTGAGTAGAGATGTATAAATGAGTTAACTTGTCAAAATAAGTCAAAATAAGTCAAAAAGGACAAACGTGGCCACCTATTCTTTTTACGGTGTTCACTTTCTTCCAAACCTACCTAAATGTAATGGAACAGACATAAGATATAGGGCACAACTTACCTTGGTTACATTACTGCCAGTACTAAATATAGGTGGATATTTTATGAAAAGAAAGCCATATCTTTTTCTTAAAGGTTTGCATCACTTTGAGAAATAACAGTTGAGCTGGCGGTTATAAATGGACACTATAAACAAAACTGATAAATTAGGATATTTTCTATTAGAGACTATTTGATAAGGTCAAGATGCATGGACCAATTTGCTGTTAAATAACAAATTTATCACCAGCTGGAAAATTTATCCACAGTAGCTGACCTTTTATGCAACTAAAAAGTGGTGTGACGCATCAGCTCTTACCGTCCACAACCATTCCCTCAGCAGAGACACCCTCGAGGGTCTTTAGCGGAGTAATTTGATTCTTTGTTTTACGAAAGAAATAAGCGCTGGAAATGTTTGCCCATTTGATGGTACGTCGATATCTTTTCAGATGGATGGATATGCGTAACGGTCAATTCTTGCAACGGCTTTCTTGCGATTGTAGTATAAGGTGTAAAAAAAAATAAAAAAGTAAAGAATAATTAAGCATTTTTGATGATTCTAAATTGAAAAATTTCATCATTTTATTGATTGAAAAGGATATGGTTTCCTCTTATGTATCTAACTACTATAGGGAATTAAACAATTGTCTGAAAAATAATTATAACTGTAAACAAATTTCCCTTGTATGTAGCAATTCAAATTAAGTGTTACAATTAACACCAGTATAAACTACCCATCAGTCCAAGCAAATAACAATGGCTTTGATATGGTAAACTCTCAAATTAGGACTTTTTCCATTGACTTTACAATGCTAATTTTGCATCATGTCATGTGCAACAACCTTGGTTCACTCTAAACACAGCCCTAATGTAGTATAAAACATATCCCGAGTGTTCTCAACTTTACTGGATCAAGGAGCTGAAAGCACATCATCATCTTTACATTACATATTTAATCCATACAAAACCTTCTAAAATATCCCAAACCATTGTGAGCAACTTAATTGAAATGAAAACAAGAATAAATTTCTCAATTTTTCAATATTCGAGCCTTCATATAGCTGCTGCCAGATTATTGGCTTTCATTCAGTGCAACAATTTATTTCCTGTTGAATAAATTCTTCCTCCGTGGCGTAGTGCCGGCCATTGACCGGAGACCATGACAATTTCAGCACTGGTTGACTTAAAGAACCTTGAAATTAACATTTTTGCCAAGGACTGAGTATAAGATAATAGCCTGATCATTTACATTGTTATAACTCTCAACAAATTATCCTGTGTCAGCCTTCCTCCAGGTGTGATATGGTTTGATGACATAAGAAAAAACATCTTAAGAAAAGTATTAAAGCGTTTCTGTAATTTGTAAAACGAGAGAAAATTAATTTGATGGAGTATTTTGTCAGTAAGAGGGCTGATTTGATTGGTGCAATTTGCTTTTCTATCTGGTTATATTTGATTCTGGTATTTGGAGAAGAAAAAATTTGTCAGAAGCAAGATGATAAAATTTTGTTGTTCTTTAAAATGGTGGATAAAAGTTTTAATAATTAACTTTATAGCTATTCTTGAACAGAAAAATTTACTTAGAAAATCATCCAAAAAATTTGAAAGAGCACAAAACAGTTATTTGCTAGAATAGGATTGGACTCCACCAGTGAACTCAGGAGCACATACTTGCTATATAAAGGTTTCCCATTGACTTGCAAACCAAATTCTGAAACTGAATGTTGTCTCTAATGCAATGTAATGTAGCACAATGTAATACAATGTAATACTATAATCATATATTATGGAATGATCTCAAGGTTTAAACAAAAGACACTTCGTGAAGTAATTAAGAGCATGGTTTTATGATAACACAGTATAGTACAGTACAGTACAGCAATGCATACTATAATCATCGGTCTAATTGTGATCCTATCGGTTTAAAAGTTCAGGAATGATATATGACGTACTGTAAATGCAGAGAGCGTGATGTTATTGGTAGACCTAATACAGACGCTAAGCTTGTGCACTGTGTAAGGATCCCAATGGTTATATATGTAGGCACCACATCAAGTATCAATGTGCATAGTATGATGTTGCTAACAAAAACCCAAGAATTTACACTAAAATCATTCCTTTTTCTAATGATCTTTGATGCTTGCGAGATGCATAAATACATACTCTATATATTAACCTGCATGCCTTAGTGCTTTTCAATGATTCAAACAGTAGCACAAATTTTTACCAGTTTCTTTATGATCTCATAGAGAGACGTAGTGCTACCTGCAAGTATTATGCCACAGACAGATGGACAGTTTACACACGGAGAGAGGTGATCTGCACTGTGACAAATATATCACACACGTTAATAGTACGAACACAAAGTTGTACTATGCAATTCATGTACCATTATAAATGAGAGAGAGAGAGATGTAGTAAGGAGTAGATCCTTAATATTTATCTAGGTTTGGAGATTTTAACGGTATGAGTGGTGCAACAGGCCGAACAGGGTCAAAGTTATTTGTAAAATAATGAGAGAAAAAAAACCCACTGTATTTGCAGCATTAGCATAGACAAGGTATGCTACCCCACTGTTCAGTTTTTCTGTGTACACTTATGGTATGCTCCTCTCCTCTGAGTCCTCTCCACTCCACTCCTCTTCTCTCCTTTTCTCTTCTCTTCTCTTGTTTTTTTTTTGAATAGCAAGGAAACTTTTTACTAGAAGTTTTCATGCACCAGTGACATGATGATTACAATTATTTAAGTCCTGAGCTATTCATCACCCCTTAGGTGGGTGGTCACAAGGGATTTCAAGAGAATTGTTGACTTTTTTTGTGGAATATATAGTAGGAATCAACAGAGGAAAGAAAATTGACTGAAAAGCATAGAAATTTTTGAACCAGTACTGACCTCAGGATTGTAAGTTCTGTAGTATGTGGTCTTCCAACTGAGCTATCCATTTGTTTTTCCTTATGGTAGTGATGTTAACCCATATATGTTAATCATAGTTGGCTTGTGGTTTTATTTTGATCATGTTTTGATGATTGTATATAGTCTGTTTTACAAGGTTTACATTATTTAAGGTTTCATGAGTAATATAGTTATTGTGCCGTGAGTAATTTGCAGACACTTTTGTCTTGTGACTTAACTCACCGGTTCAGAATATCGTTGACCTGTCTAAATTCAACCTCCGCGGTTAAAGGCGCATCAGTGCTCGCTTATTTTAATTTTTTTTAATTTTGACTGCACCTGTTACTTTAACCATGGAGCTATAAGCAGATAGCTCCATGGTTTAACTCAAAAATTTATGTTTTTTTCACTTCTCTCTAGCACTTTGTCCTTCCTACTCCCCAATTCTAAAATACTGCCCTCTAAGCTTATTTACCATGCTTTATACAATACTAAATGGATGTTTGTATTCTAATTATCATTGTTTTGACAATTCCTGTTTGGGTCTGCTGAGATCTCTAAAAGATAGAGAAATATTCAAAGTAATTATTGTAAGAATTTTGATGAAGTAATGGCCTCCATTTTGTCTAGTTTTAATGAGAGTTAGATCAAGTACTATATATATTGCAAACAGCTGGATATAAGGACTAGATCTTCTCCAGTTTTCTTCTTATGTATCAAGCTTTTCCAACTTTTGTGACTAATTGAGAAAGTTACGGAGTAATGGCCTCAATTTCGTCTATTTTTAGTCCAAGTTGCATGGACTACTACCGTATATTATAATGTAAACAGCTGCCAGAGAATTGTCCTTTCTTCTCTTGTTTTCCTTTGTTTACCTAAATTGTCTTTTATCAGCTTTCCCAACATTTATTTGTGGTTATTTGTGAGGCACCCCGTGCAGTGACGTCAAATGAATGATTGAGAAATTTTTGGAGTAATGGCTTCAATTTGGTCTATTTTTAATCAAAGTTTCATGGAGTATTATATATATTGCAAGGTGATAAGTCAGAGCTTTCATCATCTTTTCCCTTCTTCTTTTCTTCATCTTGTGAATTCGGTCAAGCTTTCCTGAAATTTTTTTTGTGATTATTTATGAGGCACCCATGCAACGACGTTGCATGAATGATTAACCTTAAAGCGTATAATTCCGCATTCTTTCTCAGTCTGGAATCTCTGGCATATTTTACCCATTTCTTCCGTCAAATTCCTTTCGCATAATCCGTGATACTGGGTCGTTTGAAGAAAGGTTTATCGACTCTTGAAATTGCTCTCTTCCAACTAGATATTGACAAAGATGACATTTACAGCTCCAACTCTCCAGTCCAAGTGAAATTGCTCTGCGGGGGCGACTTATTGGAATCTTTTGCCGTCCCGGATCTTTGGTCAAAGGAGGATGTAAGTATTTGCGTTTAAGTACTACTCCCACTAGATCCAAGAATAGTTTACTCTCGTCTACGGTTGGAAAGAGACACATGATCTAACTGTCTACGTGTCTGCCTTTTTTATGATTTCCTGAAGTTTATAAACAGTTTAAATTATTTATAGATATGGTATCCTGATAGAGAACAGAAATATACCGAAGAACTTAAAATCATCCAATTTTTGCATCAGGTTGTAAACTTCTGTGTCACTTTCACCAAGCCATGGAATATTCACAACAATTTTTATCGCCCAAATTTTTTAGTCAATATTTAACCATTTTATCCAAAAAGCAAAAAAATATTTAGCATAAACTTCCTGTTTTCTTTTTGTCTCCCTTCAGATGGAAACAATCGTCGGTAAATATGGTCTGGTTGTGATCACCAGAGCAGGCACTGACCCTTACAAATTTATTTATGAATCGGATCAACTCTACAAGCATCAGGTAGGTAACGAAGAAAACTATGAAACGGCGAAAAAGAAATTATCTCTTGATGGCCGGCACCAAAATTCATCAAAGTCCGCTCTCCTCAGTTTATGTCACCATGTAAACTGCTGAAAACAAAGTTGTCTTGAAAAATGTGAAATGCCATGTTATTAAATATTACAAAACTGTGTAGGAAATGGTGAATACTACGCTGCAATCTGTGTGACCATTTTAGCATATTTAGCAAATATTTTCTTCGTCACTTATATAAACCTTTATCTAGCTTTTTATTCTAGAATATTGCAAACAGTCAACCAAACTCGGTTATATTTAATATGTTTGGTATGTTGTAATATTCTCACCATACATACCAAGCTATTTTTATCTCTTTTTTTTATCCAATATCTCATCAAACAGAGATTACACAGATTTTTCTATTTAGAATGTCAATTAATATTTATATGCAAATATTTCGTCACTGAATTTGGGTACAGTGTTTCCGAAACACTAATTATATTAATTCCATTCAAGCCAAATGGAAACCTGGCTTAATATATATCAAGATATTTTTTCAAATTTCAAAGTCCAAACAAATTTGATTAAGTCACAACCTTACAAACATACAAGTATAAATTTTAATTCATCTGCTTATTAATGATGTTAACAGATCATTCTCTCGTTACTCTCTTTACAGAGCAACATTCACATCGTTAATGAATGGATACATAATGAAATCAGCTCCACCAAGATCAGGTGTGTGAAGTAGTACAAAACTGAAGCCTATTGGAATTATATTTAGTTTGATGGGTTATGGAGGGGGGGGAGGGGTTCAAAAGGAGGTGCAGGTTTTCCCAGGCATTTAGGCTTCCTAATGACGATCAATCAGTATCAACATTATCAAGACAGTTCATGTTCTTTTCTTGCCCCCAGTAATCATAAATATAGGAACTGAATATCCTAAACCGATAAGCTGCATGAGATTTTCAAATGTCCACAGCTACCCAAAAGAAATGTTGCTTTTACAAGATGATTTGGAATTAAGATTCATCTCTCCTTGCTGAGACTGATGACCGATGCTGTTTTAATTTATGATTATGCAAATAAGCTACTGGTCATGGGGTGAATGGGGGTAATAAATCTCTTGGGAAAGCAACTTCGAAGAGGTGATGGTAGACTATCGATCGTGACCCAACGGTTTAGAATCACCAGGAACCCATTTTTTTGGAAGGCCTGACCATTTGGGAATGGGGAGGTGTGAGGTGGGTGTGAGGTGGGAGGAGGTAGTGCTGGGAGAGCTATTGTGATGGTGGTGGTAGCAGGTCCTTGGCTTCCCTAGTTTCTGTTCCCATTCTTTTAGAGTCTAAGAAGTGATCAAGGGGAAGTTATCCTCTGTGTTCACCGACAGAATATTTCAAAATGTGATGTAAGAGCTTTAACAGGGAATAACTTAGTGTTCAAATTTTGTGTGGAGCACTTTTGAAGGTTGTGAATTTGTTTCTCTCATGGGATACTATAGTTCCTGTGTAGGAAAATGCTATACATCTTTACACTTGTATAGCAATTTTATCGTCTTGTATATCATTTTTGCGACGCGATATTCGGATAAATGTTTCCCCGTTGAATGATATTTTACTCTGTTGGTTGCCATTTCAGGAGAGCGCTACGAAGAAACGAAAGCGTGAAGTATCTACTTCCTGATCCAGTTTTACGATACATTCAGTCCAACAGCCTGTACCAAGCAGAAGATGACGAAGAAAAACTGAAATCTGGAGAGAAGAACTAAAGCATAAACAACAAATATCTGACCATTTGGTCGCACAATAATTGGTTTTTGCTAGCTGCCATATCTACCCACCCCTCCCTCATCCCCTCCCCTTCCCTCCTGTCTATCATTCACCATTTTAAGAAATCATGGGGGTTTTTCTGTTAAGGTCGAAGGCCAAAGGTCAACAGAGGTCAAAGTCTGAAAACCATGTAAGCTCTTAAACTCAAAACCATTTCTTTGATGAATGGCATTTCTATATCACTTACTGTCACAGGATTTGAGCTTTGCTATTTTAAGTGGCTGAGAGGGATTCACACTTTTACCAAATTACTGTTATCTGTCATCAATTTTCAGAAGAATAATACCTTTTTGCAATGGTCAAGTTATTTGGGACTCGTTTCTGATGTTCTGGTACTTGACTTTAGGACACATTTTCCTCAGTTACTATATCAATCAGGTGATTTCATATATAAACTTATGTAGGCAATGAATTGGCTTTCTGGTTGTTATTAACATCTCATCCTGAAAGTTATTGCACTTGGTGTGCTTTGTGTAATGTAACAGCTGTCACCATGGAAACATACCTTGGGCAGACACTGTATTGTTAATCAGCTGTGTTAATGACACTGCGGATGATTACAACCTTGAAACAGTCCGTTTATAGTATTAACATCAAACTTCAACACTTGGACAGCAGAAGTTTGTATAGCCTAACCAAGATTACATGCAATATTCATAACACAATCTATTTATCTCTTCAAATGATTGTACATATTTCTAGATGATTACCTCATATGGGGGGGGGGGGATCAACTGCTTTCTGGGTTGTATACAGATTGTTACAAAAGTTATTCTGTGAATCTGGTGGGAAATGAAGAAAGGTTGTAAAGAAATTTAAGAAATGAACGGTACCCCAGCTGCTTTGAAGTCACTATTTTTGTTTATTTTGACTTTGTAAACAATAGTGGTATTGTAAACAAATAATCCATGGAAGAGTTAAGTGTTATATGGAGCTCTTGTTTGAGAGGGTACATTGATGGTACTTAATTAGGGTGGAGGCATGTTGTAGCGGTTAGAGGGTCCACCCGACAACCATTAATTTCCCAGTTCAATATCATCCCACCAGAAAACCAGATTCTGTTGACCTATTCAAAAAAAAATTCAGAAAAAATACATCTGCTTGGCAGTGCTTTTGGGCAGAGTCGTGTACGGACTTGGTATTTCTGATTTTACGAATTGGAAAAATAGTATGTGATTCTGTGCTTTCAACAGTTTCGAAATGAGTTCGTTCACGGTAGCTTCACTGCACTGATGATAAATGTGATGTTTCATCTACATCAGTATTTTAGTAAGGGGTCAGTGTCTGAGTTAGACTCTTGTCTTTCAGATGAGTCCTGGGAGCAGAGATGCTTGCGACAATTACACGCCTTGGATTATTAAGTCCTTTAATTTGATGTACCTTTGTTCGGCTGGGGGAAGGGGAATTTCATTTCACACACTTATAAAACAACGTTGTGCTACAGGTTCTTTTTAAAATAAATGTGATTGTAATCATGTTGCTTTTTCTGTCAGTGTTTAAAAACTCCACCGATTGTCATAGTTTTTCACCATGAAAGAGATTCATGAATTTTCACATGGTAGATTATGTGGGCTTCCATATGTAATGATATTTATAGTAAGTTGCACAACATTATGTGTTCCTTTAACTACTCTTTTAAATGTATCTTGTCTTTTGATGTGGATTAGCTCAGTCAGTATTTTGTCTACAAGTCAATAAAGAATATGACATCAAATCAACTGTCATATTGATTGAGAGATTCAAGAGGCTATATTTACAGGTGGCACCACTTTCAAACCTTTCAGAGGGTAAATTTATTGCGTATGGAAATCAAAAAGGTATGGATGGGTGTTGGTGGAAAGGCTCT
Source organism: Apostichopus parvimensis (assembly GCA_000934455.1). Lineage (NCBI taxonomy): Eukaryota > Metazoa > Echinodermata > Holothuroidea > Aspidochirotida > Stichopodidae > Apostichopus > Apostichopus parvimensis. Next base: position 15,354 of record KN888688.1, on the reverse strand, counting down.
ATCAATATCTTATCTGAGCCTTACAGAAGTTTCCACTGGGACCTTCATAGGATAGGGATGGAGGTGGTGGGAGGGAGGAGGAGAGGAGATAGTTTGTTTGAGGAAGTTTTTCCAACCTGGTTTTAACTATATCTGTACCAGTGATGCTATCCTTTGTTAAATGTGCATAAGAATTCCATAGCTTTGCTTCATGTTTCGAAGTAACACTTTCTATTTCTAATTGCTTGTATCCTACAATAGTACTTAACAGTTCTAACCAAATATGACTGACAGTAAGATACACATTGATGAAAATGGTGTTTCGGATGGATTGGTTGGTCTTTAAAATGTCAAGATTTAAGCTGTCATGAGGAGTCTTGAGAGAACTAATACTGCCTGATTAGTAGGCTTTACTCTGAAAAGCTAACAAAACTTAGAGGAAAATTAAGAATCTCATTCAGTACATGAAAATGGGGCATTATATGCATTTAGCTAGACTCCTTTCTTAGGGAAGCCCAATGCAATTCTTAGAGGATGGGAGGGAGGGAGAGAGGGAGGGGGCAGGTAGAACTTTGCTCAAACCTATTTTCCAAACAATTCAGAAATTGTTTGGGGGGAGGGGCAGAAATATTTTAAGGGCTTCATCCCCCCCTCCTCCCCCTGCCCTTGGCCCACATGTCACTAGGCCATTGTTTTTTACAAGAAATACTATGAAAAGCAAGTCTGTACGAGTGGTATCGTATATCTGAAATGCCATGGAAATAAACAAATAGTTGTATTTTCTTTTCTTTTTCTTTTTTGGTTAACATTATATTTTTAACAGTAAATTGTGAGTAACAGG
>KN888688.1:0-10236 GCA_000934455.1 Apostichopus parvimensis | reverse complement strand
TCCAGCGATCTGGCAGGTATTGAAATCTGAAATTTTCTTGGTACGCTGCGCGCCTACCGATGGTGGCGCTCCGCTTAGATAGTACTTATGGCCGGATACTCGAATCGATTACGTCCCCCCCACGTTTCAAATCGGATTGACGCCCCTGGTCAGAGGTATATGAGGAAAAATGGATATGAAAAGTGGGATAAACTTGGGGTTCAAGATGTTTTTGGTGGGTTTAATGGAAGTAAAGGATATGAGAATTAGTTAGAGGTTGGGGTTGGTTTGGAAATAAGGTACTAAGCTTACATACAGTACTTACTGTTAATCTTAATTAGAGTGGTATGTTTTACAACCTTTATTGATCATACATATGTGCATGTCAACATTCCCGTGTTAGCTTTATCTACCTTGTTGTGCAAATTGAGATAATGAATATTATTGTATCGTAGTGGTGAATTGGTATTTCATTACTTGATATGTGGACAAAGTGGAAATAAATATTTTCTTGTTTCAAAAAGATAAAAAATGGACACTTTTTTTTTCATCTTTTTTTTAATTTTTATCGTTTTAAATTTCTCAATTTATTTCATTTTACAAGCCCTATTTTTCAAATTGGACCATGAAATATTTCCTATTAAGTGGGAGGAGTACATGTTCAGCTACAGATAAATAATAAGTTAATGTTGGGGAAATTGCTATTTGTCAAATAGAGTACAAATTAATATGAAGGCAATTGAATTCATGGTACCAAAATAAGTTCACATTAAAAGCTGAGCATTACTCAAGTTTGCAATTGATCAAATGTAGGCAATCTGCTACACATGTTTTACCGAAAAAAAATGTCACTAATAGAGAAAGAAATTATTAATTATGTGATAATGTAATAATTCCATCTCCTTTTCACCTTTTTTACTTTCAATCACACAGAAAAAAAAATTGACTATTTACAGTGCTATAAAACTGCATTGTGTGTACCATTCCTAAACCGGCTTGAAAAAACTGTAAATCAAAAATAACATGGTGGTTCACCTTCATACTGAGTTATGTGGATGCAGCATAATTTAAAAAAAGAATACTATTGTTACCTGCAACTGTCGAAGGTATTATGAGGTCAATAGAGGTCAAAGTATGAAAACCTTGTAAATGTGAGAACTTTTCAAAAAAAGTTTGAATGAACTTCCCACTCAAGTATGGATCTACATTAGTGAGTATAAGGACCCTATTATTTTTGTAGAGGTCAAAGGTCATATGTGGTCACCAGAGTTCCAAGTCTCAAACTCTTGTTAACTTGATATAGCTTCAAAAGTAAGGCTCAGTGGAACTCTACACTTGGTTTCTTGTTTCCAAATTAGTGATTTAACAGTCTTATTGTTTTTGTCATTTGAGGTCATCAGATTGAAAACCTTGCAAACTTGATAATTCAGGAGCTCTGCTTGGACGGATGAATTTCATATTTGTTATAGGATGAGGATCCATGTAAGTGAATAAAAGAACTCTTCTCTTTTCCATTAGTCTGAAAGCTTATGATAACTTCAAAAGTAAGGCTTGGATGAACTCTGTTCCTGGTATGTACTTTTTTTGTGAAGATTAAGGGTCATATTAGGTCACCTGAGGTAAGAATATTACAACCTTAACTTGATAAGTTCAAAATCAAAACTTGGATGAACTATATAATTATGTATCTCTAACCAAATTAGTAAGTGTAATTGTAGGTAGCAGACCCATATCTGTAGAGGACAAAGGTTGTGTTCAAAATTTGAAAATCTTGTATTCAGTATCACATCAAATGTTCTCATCTAACATGTGACAAGGAATCACTAAGGCCATTAGATTTCTGGTTATGTAAGTATCGAGAATTTAACAAAATCAACCATACTACCTTTAAAAACCTATACAATAACACTCCCTTCTCCCTCATCCTCCCATACCCATCAGAACAAAGAGTTGGTGGGGTACTAAAACTCTCCATCAGCCCACATGCTCTAAGGGAAACATTGGTGCTAGAATGGCGAATCTTCAACAATTTGCTATTTTGCCAGTTTTAAAGGATGATGGTGTACGCAGACAAATGGACTCACTGATAAAAATCTTCCCTTTGCCCTTAAACAACCCCTTCCCCTCCCGCCAAATCAAAGCCCATATTGGCCGGGGAGGCGAGGGAAAAGCCTGATCGAGCACAGGTTAGCATTATTTAGAGAAGACTGGAACAGGGAAAGTCAGAAGGTGTTACGTAGACAAACATATTTCTTTCAGAATGAATGTATAAACAAATGTAATAAAGCTAGAGCCAACCAGAAGAAGGGAAAGCTGACTTCACTGGGGTCAAAAACATTCCTCCTAGAAGTATATAGCCATAAAATAAATTAAAGGAGTAATGCGTGATCGGCTCTCCAAACACTTTATGTGCGAAAGCATGTAAACATTGTAAGACACGCTCAAAGCTGTGTACAGATTATGCTTGTACTCGTATATGGAAGTTACAATATACAAGTACAAAACGTGCAGGATTGTTAATGAAGTACAATACTAAAGTCAGTACATTACTAAAGTCAGTGGTTGCCGCCACAAACTGTGTTCCAAGGTTATTCAATGTCGAACTAGGGGAGTAACGAATCATCGTCTGAATGTAAAACGTGTTGCAAATGAACCAGGTGGACAAGGAAGCACAACAGATTGTTGTTTTTGTAGTTGAACCTGTCGTAAGTTGAATCGATCATCGGCATAGCGTCATCAACAGGGATAGCCTACAGTAACATAGATGGCTAGGCTAGGCCTAGTAATCATTGACAAGCAATTGATGCGACTCATTTCTATTCGGACGTAGGCCTAACCGCTTTTTGGTGTAAATCCAACTCATTTTCAGAACTTGATATTGGCCTAGTATTAGATTGAAGTTGTCACGGCAGGGTGGTATAACCTGCAAGTTAGGAACAAAACAGCCTGAATAACACGAAACATTTAGCCTTGGCCTAGCCTATGTGTAGTTAATACTAATAGCCTAGGCCTACTTGGGTAATGATTGAAATAGTTGTTTGGTTAGGATTTTTTTTTTTAATTCTTGATACTTTTAAGTCACTAGACGAAATATTCCTAAAGTAGCCCTGTTGGGCCAATTCCCTACTGAGATGAAGCTTAAGCATAGAAGTGTTGTTGTTGCATTGCCGTGTATGCTGCCTCTGGTATTGCCATTGGTAATGGTATAGTCAGTATTGCGAATTTCAGAACACTGCGAATTTCGGACACCCCTAAGAAATGCACGATTTCACCATGACAACCTACAGGAAGAGCCAAATTTCACCAAAAAGTACGAAGCTACAGTTATTTTCTCTCCAAAATGACCCGTGTGCAAGTAAATACTTACATATTTGTCAATAAAATGACGGAGATCTATGAAGTCTGTTATAATTACTGAAAGAGCAACTGCGCCACCAATTTTATCACCAGCGCCACACTGTGGGACTGTGTGTCCGAAATTCGCAATACTCTTGCAAAGAAATACCAGTTCCACAATCACGAAGAATCTTCTTGGAATACAACGTGACAACAGTTTGCAGGAAAGAAAGTTTGGCCGTGTATCGTTATATAACACACTTCTCCCACCATAACAAGTATATTTTCAGGTGATTTATACCAGAAGATATAGTTTTGGGGTGTTTTAAGGCTTAGGTGTCCGAAATTCGAAGTGTCCATGCTACTAATCAACTGAGATAGAATTATGTGCCAAATTGTCATAGGTTGGGCAGCCTAAAGTTATCCCTGTACATTGACTTGTGTCTTGTAGATCTTTGAACATAAGCAAGATTAAAAACTCTTTGCAAATCTCATAATTTTCAGATTTTTATTGATAACTAGAAGTGACTTTGCAAGGATGGCAAGTACATCAGGGAGCAAAGCATCCATGGCGAACGATCCTTCTCGTCAACGAAGTTCCTTCTTGCTGCATGTATCTGCCAACGAGAGGGAGCTGGATAAAGTTATGTTGGATCATTCTTACTCCAAACTTTGGAGTTCTCACCCAGGTGCCAGTCATGCTCAACCTGCCAAGATGCTCTTCGTTCCTAAATCACTCCGAGTTAGTAAACCAGAAAAATTGTATCCGGCAGCCAGGCAAGTGAAATTCTACTTAATTTGATACCTTAAAAACCTCGTTCACCTTTTCTCATCTTGGTTAATTCCAAATTAATTCAGTAAGAGTTTAAAGAAACACAATTTAGGGTCTGGTGTATTTGCAAGAAATAGGCTGTATTTTGTTCTGATGCTGCTGCACATGATCTGTGTAGCAATGATCTTGTGTCTGGCCTCAAAACGGTCTGATGCCTGTTATTCCAGGGCAAGCATATAGCATGCTCTGTCTAGGCAGTAGACACAGTACTGTACGTCATGTGCAGTAGTACAGTGTTAGCTACCTTATGTCTTCACAAACTAATTCTTGCTAGCAGAATAGGGGCTTTGGTAGTTGGTCAGAGTATAAGATAAAATGAGGCGGAAGTAAATCCATTGACATGAACATTGTGACGTGATGGTAGTTATTAATACTGCTCACAACAAACACAACTTTAAGACTCTTCTACCTGTGAAAGTTGTCTCAAAAACTGGAAAATTATGTACTCTCATAAGGGAAAAAATTCTTCTACAAGCCCTGCACCTATATTCAAGTTATAACCTACATGCATGCATTTTGCATTTAAATTACAAACTGGCAGCTGGTTCCCGCCAAGTAGCTCTTAGGTTTACCAAAACGCCTGTGACCTAGGAGTCGTTTGTCACAGTAAAGTGGCTCATTGTTCTCAAAATATTCACTTAACCTCTGATTACTTTACATCTCGCAGCCAAGAGATCAACGTCACCTTGGAAGAGGAGTCTAAATCTGTGACAGTCCCTTACGCCATCTGCCGAGCTCGTCTTGTCATGAACGAGTGCGAACGGCACGTCAGCTTCGCTAGAGCCAACCCTAGTGATGAGAGGACAGATGAAGATTGGGAGGAGAAACTCAACAGGTACAGTGGAAGTGCAATCCAATCAATGTCTTTTTTAAAAAACCTTTTTGTGTCTAGTTGTGGTTCATTTTGCTGATTTTAAATAAATCAGTACATTAAGATGCATGGCCCTCCATATTGAAGCAAAAGCTACAAAGCAAGCCCTGTGTCGTTATTTATCGAGCAGCACAGGTTATAATTTAGTGTTTGTAAATTTGTAAGAACTTCTTTTCTTTTTTGTATCGTACCATGGACAATCAGGTCTAACTTTTTTAGTTGATAAAGTTAGCAAATATGAGGCAGTCATTTTCCTCTAATGGTTCAAAGATTTCATGTGACCCAGGTTAGGGTGACAGTCATTAAAAAAAAGACACCGTTGCTAGGTTTAAATAGGTTTGCAACCTCCTTGAACGCTTTATTAAGATAAATTTTGGTTGAAAACAGGAAAATTTGTGTGGAAACATATCACACATGCCTTCTCCAACATTATTACTTAATACTGCATGTATCATGACAGTGGCAAAGTGTTCATCAACTGGTAACTGAGTGTTTAGTCATCCTTGCAGTTTTAAGTTTGTCTGTAATAGTCCATGTAAATGGTCTCTTGACCTGTTGGTAGTAGTTCTATTGGAGTGTACCAAGAGTTGTTTGAAAATATTTTTATGAAAAGAGCATTTGACAGAATTCACAAACATATCCTACTTCTTCTAAAATGTTGAACTATGCTCAGTTCAAACCACTGCATCCCTCGTTCATCGGCGTACATCCATCAAAATTCCTCAATACTGTATCTTTCTCTTGCTGCGCAGGACGGGTTGGACTCAATCTCAGACAAAATTGTTTAGCAGGATCATCAAACATCTGCAGGCTGACAGACTATCTAAACTAGCTTGTGAAGGGGTAAGTAGTAGAAATTACGAAAAAGAGAGCAGAACCAACATTTGGTTTTTTCATCTTGTTAAGTTGTCAGGCAATTTTGCATGCTAGTTTTTTGCCAATCTTGTATGAATTTATGAGTCTCCTGTTCTGTTAAGAATTTTAGCCGTGAGGTAAAACAACAAAGTTTTGCAATATTTTACGATCATTAATATTATCTCAGGACTTGTCTGTGTAAAAAATAAAAAGCTGGAGGAAATTTGAAAAGAAGGAAGATAATTTGACAATTGCTAAGCTCTGAGATCTTGAAAAGAATTCCTTCAGGACTGATAATATCAGCACATGTCAGCAAGAAAGGATGAACAAGTGTGGTAACATGTACTGTACTATTTAACTCTGTTGCTCATCATCTGTTTCTGGTATTTATTTAAATTATTAAAGGAAAGATTATTGAACTGTATAGTCAGCAGCTGGGCTAAACTCTTTTACTACCAGGTTGAGAGTATTCGTCTAGCAGTCAATGACTGTTAACGTTTCATATGGGTAATAAAACTAGTATCAGTAAATCAGTTGTGCTTCAGTGAATAATTGGTTGTGGTTATTAACTGCCTGGGAAGCTGTCCATCTTTTTCTTCTATCAATGTTTATCCCTTTTGATGTCCAATCATACATAAATATTCACAATTTACAGTCACAATGGGAGATCAATGCTGAATGTCTGTGAATAGTATGTGTGACTTTCAACTATTAAAAGCAGCTACAGATGCCACTTTTTAATGGACTGGAGGCCTGTTTCAAGGAGAAAACAGTTTAGGTAGATTGACGGGCAATTACTAGAGACATTGTTACAAAATGTTTTCTGTATATCTTGAATGAAATTGTATTATTTCTGTTGTTTTGTGTCTGACTTTTTTGTTTTCCTTTTCTTCTTGTTTCTATTATCAGACTTCGAATGAGCCTGTGATGCGCCGCATTTATGTTGATAAATGCGCCAAGATGGTACGAAGGACACTGGCAGCTGTAGGATGGGTCAGTATTTCTCTTGTCCAAGATGCCAAGATTAATGAACTTGAAACAGATGTCCTCAAAATTACAGAATTTTATTAAAACTTGTTGGAGATGATGTGACAAAATTTGTGCCTCTATAAATGAGCAGTAGGCTAAATAGAACCCAGAGCCAATTTGTGGGGGATTCTTGCAACATTTTGTTCTTGTCTCGGTTAAACTTTGGGTGGCATGTTGGCAGACTTGAAAGACGGTGTTAAATGTGCCTGTAGCTGTGAATGCAGGCAAAGCCCTATAGAGCATGTGTTATATTATAACTTGTGTAACCTGAATGCCTAGTCTTTTAGAAGATAAGATGTTTCTGTGTGGACTCCTAAATTTCCTATTTAGACAAGGTTAGACTTTATAAATCAGTTTCATCATTCCTGAGCGTTATTTTTTATCTCTCTTTTTCCCCTCTCTTTTCCGTTTTTCAGGATCAGAAATTGACCCACTGGCTTCACAAAACCTTGGTCCAGAATCTGAGTAACTCATTACTAGGGAGCTATCTGAATGTCCTTCAAACGTTAAGGCCAAAGGTCAGTTTGATACTTCATGTCTGGTGTGGTGGGGGAGTTGTTGGGGGGGATTGGTAGGGCTGACACCAGTGGTCCTCATGATCAATAAGGGATATTCTTATTTGCATAATGTACTTAATTAAATATGGAGACATTAAAAAGATGACACAAGTATTCCACAATTATTCCTGTGTCCTTATATGGCTCTCTCCACCTCTGTGGTCCTCATTGGATGCTTCAGGTTGATTTAGAGCATCAGTCTTTTAAGCTTGTTCAAGTTGCTACTTTTAACTTTCAGTAGGGGGGGGTGGGGCCTGATTGAATGATGCTATAGTGTGCTCTCTTATATGGTATGTAAGGTACTGTGGCTTCTGGCTGGCACCCTACCAACACCCCTCCCCCCACCCTTTCCCCAGTCAAAGAAATAATCATATATGGACCGCATCCAAATAATGAAATGGATAGCTCAGTTGGTACAGATCAGAAATTGCAATCCTGAAGTCAATACCAAAATTCCTTTCTAGCCAAAGCCTTCATTGATCTTTTAAGATTTTCAGATCAAAAGTTAGGAACTCCATTACTTGTGCAAACAGGAGCATTTCATCCTACCATAGGACTATAGAGATTATAAGACTTTGTCTGAAGCCCTCATCTTCAGCAGTGTTTGTTTTGACCTGTTTCCAGATTCCTTCTCTGATTGATAAGATGACTGGTCTGAGGTCATCTAGTAGCGGGCGAAGCTCCTCTACCTCTAACGAGGCCCTCAGCCTACTCCTCAAGAGACCCTGGGATCCTGCCGTTGGACTTCTCAGTCAACATAAACCCGTAAGTCCAATATGATCCAATATGGTTCCTGAGCTAATTTTGAAAGTTGCATTATGTGTTTAAGTTTGAGACAATCGAGCAGCACAATGCTTAAGGTTTGATAAGAGATTTGGTACTTGAATATTGTCTGTTACTCTAGTTCATCCAACTTGCTCCAGGAACGATGAAATTTGGCATATGTTTGCAAATAAAGAAACTGTTGCATTTAATTTTTCTGGACACAAAATTTATGGTTATTGAGCTAATTCACAGTAACTCAAAATGTGTGGATATTACATCCCTCAATCTGTGACACAGATTTACAATGCTACATGAAATGCAGAGTTTTAAGTCCTACTCTGACGTATTAAAATTTTCAAATATTCCTGTGTAGACACGGTTTACCAATGTCAAGGATGTTTAATGCATGTCTACAGAGGGGATTTTTAGGAATGTAAAAAGTAGAATCCTTAGACTTGTGTCGCTTGATCAAGAGGTGCCCTACAGAATAGCTAGCAAGGTTTTATTTCAGATGTCACGCTCAGGAAAGGAGGTGTTGGTCTTATCAAATTTTTATATGAAAGTGCAATTTTTATATGTGAAAACAGATTTGTGGGATGAAAGGGAAGAGACTCATCCATTTCGTACGGATCTTGCGTTATATTAACAAATTAACCAATAGAAATAATAATGATAAATAATTGGAACTGTGAATCAGACTCTGAATTCTTGCTCAAACTTTTCATGTCAAAACTTGAAATAGTCTTTGTCAGGCTTTAACAGCTCGTGGTTATCTGAAAGAGGACTGTTGACTTTAGATTATTCTGCAAACAGAAGCTTGTGGGCTTGTTTTTTCTTGAGAACTCATTTGATTTCCCAAGACATTTGGTTATGTATATAGCAGTGACTGTTTTTTTTTTTTTTTTTTATTTTTTTTTTTATATTGTACCATATTAAATACATGAAAGGGTATTAAGTATGATAGACGAGGTGACATGATGACTGATTCATGGTACCTTCCTTTATATGTTGCCACTATTAGTCAATAGATAATCCTCTTCATTTCGGTGTGCACAAGTTCATGAATATTAACATGTATGGCTTACCACACTATATATATCTTTAGGCATCAGAACCACTAAACGTTTTCGTTTTCTGGTTTCTCCATCTTATTTTATCTTCTTCCTACTTAGTTGACAACATGATTTTGATTAATGTACCCTCCAGCATCTAATGACATTATAGCGTGAATAATTAACGAGCACTAACCAGTCAGTGTGTAGTACACACGTTTGTCTGTAGAGCATCACATGACAATGTAGCCCCTGACGCACACTGTCAAAGGAAATTAATGTTGAAATTTAATTGAATGTGACAAACTTGTCCGACAGTCGAAGAAATGTTGAAAAGATATGCGAGATATTCAATTCATTATCTCTTGCTGTGAATGGGGCTACAACTCTGTATATTTTTGTGGGTGTAATTATAAATATAGTCAAGCTGTCTAAGCTCTTGTTTATTCATGACTCCGTGATCCTGATTGTGGATTCTTCGTTTGATATTCGACCGTTCATAATTGAATAATGGGTGCACATGTACCATGCTGTAAGTTATAGATATATATATATTATGGGAGCAGTCCAATAATATTCGCTGATAAAAAGCATGTAATACAGGGTTTATGTTAGATAGGAAAATCATTCTGATTCTTTGACTGATAATTGTTACCAGCGGTAGCTTGTGATTATGTCCTTAATGTCCACTGGAAGAAAATTGCATTACCTATATTTTCTACTAATCCAAGTTTCACTGTTTTGTATACTTGATGTACAGGGTAAACTACCGGGCTCACCTATCTTACTGATGGCTCCCAACGGCCCTCTTCTTCCAACCTCCTCGCAATCCCGACGGATGAGGTTTTGGAACTCCCAGCTATCTGGGATGGGTAAAGTGATACCCGTCTCTCTTCATACACCTGCCGGCAGTAACCTGACTGTGGCTACCTGTCTGGAGAACATGATCACTGCTGTAAA
>KN888685.1:27904-38616 GCA_000934455.1 Apostichopus parvimensis | reverse complement strand
AACATAATACCCAATGTATAAAAAAATACTGCGACAGTATACTTATGGTACATGTCTCTACTCTACAACTGCACTTGAACTTCATCTAAACAGACCTGTTTAAATATTGGTAATATTCCATTTCGCAATTTAAGCCCCTTGACACTGCTACAGTTTGCTATGATCCTCCATTGCAACACATGATGTACAGGTCTATCCACAGTACTAGTCACTAGCCACACTGTGTACAGTACAGTAGGTGTAATGTCAGTTAATTCCCTTCTCACATGAAGCACCATGCAATATTCTGGCAGGATTATTGCGACAGATGTGTCATAAATAGGCCAACACATGTTTGTGTGCCCCCCCCCCCTACCCCCATTAGGCTGAATGCAAAGTGGTCCTCCTCCATCCTTCGCTCACTTCTAATTTTCTAACAATGCCAAAATTTCCAGGAATTTGTCTCTCTTTTTAAAACTAACTGTATACATATATGTACATGTGCATATGATATATGCTGTACCATCCAGAATGTTGAATTCACTACACCACATGTACACTAAAACATTTAATATTGCTGACCTAGATCTCCAACAAATTTAATTTAAGAGCAAGACAACTTATTTAAAGTTGCCTACTTTTTTTTCAAGAACATAAGAAGGAACTTCAACTGTACTGTACTAAAAAAGGTTGTAAGTAAGATTAAGAAAGAAACAACCAAGGTAATGAAATAAATAAAAACCTTCATAAAATTAAATTATGTAACAATGTCCATATTTAGTTGCATTGTATACAGGCTGCAAACTTGATGCATGTCAAACTGTTACAATTTTTTTGCTGAACTTGTCAACTGACAATGAGAACAAGGTATCCTGCCCCCACCATTTCAGGATATATGTGGCATTTATGCAAGCCCAAGTAATTAATAAATTCCTTCCTGGCGATAAATAATCTGTGAGAACACCGTGTTTCCTGTACAATATATGTCAGGGACGGTAGATACAGCTTATAAACAATTAACACACAGTAGTTCAGAAGAATTGAGTGTCGTTTGTCTTTGAAGCAGGAAGACACAGTTAATAGCAAGTGATATGGGAACATGTAACATGTATACAGTCTTGGATGCCCTTGTTAGGGACCCTGAAACAGATATGAGTTTTGGAGAAGGGCAGACGGAGGGGGAGGGGGGGGGGAGTTACAGGAGTGAGATATTATTTTCTGTATGATGTATGTTATGAAGCTGAAGTTGCTACCCCCCCAAGTCTGCCTGCATCAAGGACCCGGTTTATAATGACTAAACGCAGAACTTTGTTTATTTTGTACGTACAGTGCATTAATTTTCCTGCTTTATACAGTAATTATTATTAAAGCCTTTATATTCTTGACAAGCCTAGATGCATGTTTGTGAACAAGTGTGAATTGCAAACTATGATGTTGCTTCTTATCCATGTTTCATCTTTTGACGATAAAATTTAATTACTTGGTAAGCAGACTTGGAAATGGAATTTCCCCTCCATACATGCAAAATTTGTTAAAGTGGTGGATAAAATATCGAGCATAAATTTTGGCATCCTTTTCTCCAGGAATATTTCAGCATGTACAGTATCCTTTGCTTTTTTTTTTTCTTTCTCAATAACAGTATCACATCTGATATACATCACACTTAATATTACTTGTTCATTGGCTGTTATGGCTGCCAGGCTCTGGTAAAAACTTCCACTGAACCTGTGCAGATGTGTCTAAATTTGTTTCGTGTTTGTCTTAGGTCCCACCTGTTTAATGTTGACTTTAATTACGTTCTTTGAAAATCTTTCTTTGTACCTTGCAGCTTGGAACAACGTTCCAATATATATCTGAAGAATCACAAATGTTGCACAGTATTATCACTTTAATACAGTAGTTGAGTCCAGCCTATGCCTCTTTGGTACTGATTACTAGTACTGCACAATAAAGTACCCACTACCTCCATGGTGTAAGTCCTATTCACTTAGTGTACAAATACTAGAATAGCCCTATAGCCTAGGCTAAATATGGGCAACATTTTCTTCATGTTACCAAATTCCAATAGCTGTTTCCTTATCACACTTACAAACACATAAGCAAGGGCAGTAACAGAATTGATGTAGCTTACCTCTGCAGGTCTACTATTATTAACTGACTTTGCAGGTCTTGGATCTGTAAAACTAGTTGTCTTGGTATTATGATTTACGAACACTGGCCAACCGTTGTCGGGGTGAATAACCATTTCCCAACCAGACGGTAAAGGATCTTCGGTTGTGACTTCTCTAACTTTGGGTTTAGTAGTATTCATAGTTCTACGATTATCCGTGTTTTTATTCCAATATTCCACGTTAAAATGTATTCCAGCAACTTCGTATCATCCCAATTATCGAGAAAATCCCTTGCCGGAATGTACAGGAATGTTCTGGCCCTCAACTCAATTAGTATTCGTACAACCTACACACACGTATGTCAATTATAAATCAACAGTCAGGGAATGTGTGTAGAAAGCACTCGTATGTTCTTGAAACAGACTTTGTTGTTTTTGTTTACAAGCTCCGCCCATAGATCGTCAGCCTTGATTTAATTGGATACAAGATAAAAAATGGCCTCACGTTTAGGTTTTATCCAATGAAATGACGGCTGACGAACTTGTTGGGCGCCCTATTAAGTACGGAAGCAAAGACAAGACATCACACCGTCATATGATTTTTAAATTGTTATTATTAAAGAAGAGCACGAACTTTGCGAAACATTAAATATCTTAAAATAACAGTTTTGGGTACTTTCTCCCGTCTTGAGAAACTTCGAAACAAAACTATTACAAAATTGAAATACAAATTTCATAATCATTTGCATATTATCCGTGGCCTTCATTTTATCATAACTAAAAACTTTACAGAGGACCCTTTTTCGGCCCTCACATGACGACAACAATATTTTTTACTGAACACCTTTGGTTCACCACCATTAAAACGTTATATCCACAACATTTCAGAAAATTTGAACAAAGGCTATAGTATATATTTACGTTTTCAGAAAATGACTCCTCGTGACCTAAACTGACCTTCAAATTGATAAATTATGAACGCTTTTATAAAAACTGAACTCACACAAACCACGGATGAAATTTCTGCCAAATCGAATAAAAACTTACGAAAAGGCAGTCATTCAAACACGTTGGCAAAAAGTGACAGAATTTCGGCAGAATCGCAAGATCGCTATAGCTCAGCTGAAAGCTTTCAGCTGAGTTCAAAATGACCCTGTCATCTTAAACTTATCACACCTCGATCAGGTTATACAAAAGTCCACTCTCGCTACACTCTCGATAATAAACCTTACTCACCTCCTCCCCTACCCCGCCCAAATGAGAAAATCACTCACCGGGTACGTCTTCCCGGTAACCCCCTCCCCCCTCCTGCATCCTTCTATATGTTGCTTTTGTGCCGCTCCTATTCTCTATATCATGGTTATAGTATTCTGTCGGCTCCTATACACAAGTAGTAAACATCAATGATACAGACAGCAACAAATAATCCCCTGAGCAACCGTTGCCCCTTTATCAAAGAAAACTTTTTTCAAAAACGTCAACCGTGGCTTTTCCATTTCTTTTAGTAATACCGGCATTTTCCCACTGAAGGACCCCCCCCCCCCCATCCCTCCTTTAAGGGTGTAACAGGGTCTGACGTTATAGTCGTTTCTAGTTCACTCTTTACAGATTCTCTGCAATTTACAGGAAGTTACAACTTTCCATTCCTTCAAATGTTTGCACATTTATTGCATAGCCTGTTTATGGGTAAGGCAGTGATATATATATATAGCTTACGTAAGTCATTGAGCGGTGCGCAAGACCAGAGCTCTGCGTAAGATATATAGCTTATTAGAGGGCGTTTAGGGTGAATTGGTGTTTCCTACTTCACGTTGAATTGTTAGTTCTTTATCATCGTAAGAATTTCGCATGATTGTGTCTTTATTTCGTTGGTGCTATGGGCATTGGCAGAGATTCCGTGGGGAATGGGGGAGGGGGGGGGGGAGGGATGTATCACCCAACATTTTACTGGGGAGAGCCAATACAATCATCCCCCTATACCCCCTACCCCGATGGTTTTGATATTCTTGTGCCAAAGAGTACATTTCATTCTCCACACGAGAAATGATGATTAATTAAAAAGTGTTGATTTAAAATGTGTCTTAACTTTTTGATCCTCCCATCTGGTTCTGCGCTTTGTGGATGTACTTCTACAATGAGAAACAGGTGAACACGAAATGTACGGTAATCATGAGCTATTACTGTATGCATAGACACCACTGATCTGTACACTAGTGTACAGATCAGTGATAGACACATGCAGTCTTGTCTTGATGACATTAGATATCTTTAATGTATAGGGAACTTGAAGTTAGTGCATGTGCGCATGTGACATCAGGTCCCCATGTCCAGTAAATGCTGACTTCTTCAATATAGGCTTCCATGTAAAAGTCAGAATATAAATAAAGAACTTGACCCCGATTAGAGCTATATCATTACTTATAAATCCATTAATTTTTTTCTTCCGCGTGTCGGATTGAACTATGATTCAGCCCCTCCTCCGCGGGCCTGTAAAGTTGAGAATTCATGATTTTATGAATATATCGCCTGAATTCGCACAACAAGGGTTAGAGTTCAAATCAAGTTGACATGAAGTTTCACTTAGAAGAGTTAAGAGGATAAATCTGTCCTTCACAGAAGTGTCACGTTATCAGTGTCGGCGGTAAACTCTTTAATTAATTTTCCCGCTATTTTATAATAGTTTCCTTATCGACTTTGATGAATTTGAGATATCGTAAACCATATATTTAATGTATAGATGAATGTATACGTATTCAAAATTGTCAGGGCTACAGGAAGAAGTTGAACGGGCTTTCCCGGTCTTGCTTCCCCGTCCCCTCAATTTTCAAAAGAAAGGATTAAGTAAAAATTTGACATTAAATATATTATATTTTTGAATGGCTTTTACAAATACAAATCAGTGTTGCCAAGTATGACTCACAACTGACACTGGCACCCGAATCGATCCTCCCCCTATGATGTTATCATTTATGTAGGATATGAAACAAATTTCAGATGTGTACTTTGGAAATCGGCTTGCGGTCCCCTATGATGGGTAGGGCCTACCCTCCCGACGTGTATGACGTCACTCGACATAACTTTCCCAAATTTCCCTTTTTGCCAGCTCAAGTGAGTGGGAAATCAAAATATCGCAGAACTGATACCAATTACAACTGTTATACGGCTGTTCAACGATCGACCGCTGTGATTTTCACCTCAGCACTCAATCACGAACAGAATCAAACTGAAATCTTACAACCGAGGACAAATAATGGTTTGCCTCTTCTTAAAATTTCTATCGTAAGAGAACTTTCTGAAGAACTGACAGTTTGAAAGAGGCCTGCAATCTAGTCACTACTAATGTTGAGGTGCCCTACGCCTTGGCCTTAGTTCAACTACTGTACTACAGTAACTGTAGGCTAGGGAGTACTCCGAGTAGGACTAAGTAAGACGCCTAACAATTACTGTATTATTGTAGTCCTATATATACCGTAGTCATAATAATATACACTGTAAACGGTTCGAAATAATGATTGGTTATCCCCAGAACAAATACACTATGCCAACATATAGGTATAAGTCCTTGTAGTTGTAGGCTTAGGCCTAGTGTAAGTAATGTATGGTGGTGTACAGTAATTTTGTGTGTTCCCTAACTTTGCAAACTGTGATATGCATATATGCAGCTGTATATAATTATTAAGACACCAAAGATGCCATGTTTGTAATGGGTGATGGTGGAAAAGGGTAATGTATTTAATATTGGTGCATACAGTTACTGACTGGCTCATTGCGAACGGCCTACCACAGAACCGTTCACAATACAAATGCTATCAAGTCCTAAGTATCTGGTATAGATATGAATACTGGGATCTGGTGTGTTATATTAACGAAGCTCCTGTAAACATTAACAGTTTTGTTTCGGTAGGCATTGTGTAACTGCCATGTGAAAGTTAGGACTTATAAGTGTCATTCATGACCTGTAGGCTGTACATCGTATTCTTTCAGGCCTATCATTTGCATTATTTTAGCTACTTGTCAAAAAAACTAGCTGGCAATAATAAAGTTCTCCCTGTCATTTTTCTAAATAAGAAGACTTACAATAACAGTTTATACCGCTCCAACATTTAATAGCAAACCAATGGTACTTGCTGTTTGTAAGTATTAAAGGGAGTGAAGACTCGTGCACAAACAAACGTCTGACCTAGTTTAGAATGAAGTGTAACAGCACTGATAGACACCACCATCGATCTCAGAAAATTCACACACAGCTTGCTACTGTCAGTAATTAGACACTGTAGTGTACAGTCAATACATGCAGCTACCGTCAATACCCAAAACACAGTGTACATAGCAGCGATGGACATCTCAGGTCCAGATAAAAGATAACAAGGTATCACGTTTCATTACTGTCTGCATTTTGAAGCGACAAGACAAGACTTCACTTGCAAGCAACTGAAAGTTAACTTTTTTCAGAGGGCGGCACACGGTTTTGGGAGAGTCTTCAATGCCTTTAATGGTACAGAAATCATGCTAATTTTTTGTCTGACAATCGTTAACATACCGAATTAGTACTTGTGTTAATGTTCATAGTGTCTACTGACAGAAAATGCCAGTGCCATTTTTTTCTCCTGGCAAACAGCAAAATCCACAAATTTCAAGTCTTGACTTTTCAATGACCGTAATATATAGGCAGGGAATTTGATTTGTGCTCGGTTTGCCATATAAATAGAAGATCACACTAGCACTCTGTTAAAGAAATCGCTGAGCAAATAGTGAATCTTGATACACGTTGCTAGGGCAAATATTCAATGCTCTTTAAAACGGAACCAAATGCATGGTAACAGCTGTCATCACCTGTATGTTTGTACAGTTAGATCTGTTGGTACAAGAAGACCAAAGGTATCACTATATATTTTATATTTAAATCTATGTATACAGTAAATACCAATATCTTCAGGTGTGCTAATTTTGTTTACAAATATTTTGGCAGAACTGGCACCCTTTCTCATATAGGTTTAGTTTAGTTTAGTAGAAAAAAAGGATCAGGAGGGACACTTAAGTCCCCATCAAGGACCCTATAGAGAGAGAAAAAAAACTGAAGACACAAACACTCAGACTCGATTACAATGCTTAAAGTGCTAGTGCAAAGCATTCTTAAACCCATTGACACTACTTGCAAACTTGTACAACTTTCTCAGGCAAACCGTTCCACTCATTCACAACCCTATTAGAAGAAAAGTTATGCCGAATATTAATCCTACTATGTGACTTTGGAGTTCAAGACAATGACCTCTGGTACAACTACTGTTAGCAAGCATGAAAAAGTCGGTAGTATCAATCAAATAATCCATAATGTCAAAAAAGAGACAGAGAAAATTATGCACTCAAATTCAGAAGTCTGTATATTGAAAAGTAGCTTTTTTTTGCCAAATCTGCTCTTGTGCGTAACAAGAATGTTAATCTTGAAAAGTTCTAAGAAACTGATGCACATAATTTTTTTGTCCGGAAAGTAAATTTGCTATATTGAGCAAGTAAATACCTATTTAAAGGAGAAATAAACCCTGGAGTTTTGAAGTGACCTCATGGTAGAGACTAATATTCTAACACCCTTTGTGAAATGTCAAAACTACCTTTCCCCGAATTCCCAGGTAATTTCTCATTATTTTTCACATCTACTGTGTTGGCTACCATTATGTTAATTTCAATAACGTGGGCTCTTCAAGAATGTCGTCAGCGAGCCGCATCCTTAGTTAAGCAATTTCCCTCACTGCACATGAACTGTACACTTAACTCTCGGAGATTGTTAGGAAGTTGGTGCAAAAGGCTGTAGTACCAATCATTGTGTAAACAGGACAGGGAAAGAAGGAGCAGGGAAGGGAAAACCATATGTTATTCCTGACGGGAAAAGGTTTCCAGAGAAAAGAGAACTTACAGAAGGCACGAAAGCACCAGGCTTGCCCCTCTGTCACAGAACTGCTACATACTGTATAGTAACTGACAGTGTCGGCCACTGTCCCTCCACTGTGTATTCAGGCTCGAATCGAATCGCAGTCAACTCCAAATGCATCCATGTGCTCATTTTTTTAAACAAATCCCATGTCCGGAAAGTGTTTTTGAAAAAAAGGATTTGACTACATGTTGCCTTAGTTATAGTGAACTATAGGATATTTAATATAGGTTTCAAAGTTGTGTAATTTCAGCTGTCGTTACATCCTCCATATTGCAAAAAGAAACCACACACTTACGCTCGAAAAATATTTTTTCTACCTTTAAAACCTTTTAGAATGTATTGTAAATGAAAAACAGACTTTTTATCTAACACAATATATTTCTTTCTTTTTGCTTAGATGCAATATTAATTATTGTTGGAATTGGCAACTCTTTCTGTTGAAATGCGATATGTGGCTCGCTTACCCCATGAAAAGTCGGAATTCAAACAAACATGGTAGCAATTAAATCAATTTTTAAGGTTGAAAGAAATGTATTGAAGCATTTGTGCTGCTTCCGTCGAAAAGAGCGAACTGCAAAAGGGTATTCTCTTTAAGCAGAAAAGGCTAGGGTTAATATCTCCTTTAATGAAATTTGATCCAATATTTTATTATTCACACAGACTGGTCCAGATGGTTTTTCATTGTACACAGTAATCATACAGCAACAAATTTGGAAAAGTGAAAATGTAACATTTTTTTTCATTTTAATATTTCAATTTAGGAATTAATGAAAAGTACCTACATTAGTCATGCTAATGAGCTGCATTGTCCAAATAAGGTTTTAAAATCAGATGGAATTGAAAAAAAAATGGATTGATAAAAATGATATGCTTAGAAAGCTAATTAAGTGGTCATGAAAATGCTCAAACTTTCAACAAAGATTTTACTACAAATCCCTTTTTGCCCTCAGTGAGACATTTAATCGTCTATAAAACTCAAGACTTCTCAATATCTATAGATCATTTTCCTGATTTACGACACAAATCGTTAATTTGATACTATACAGGCTCTTTTGAAAACAGCCCAGGGATAGCGCAGATAATAAGCAGTAATGTAGGGTTATGTTTGGTATGTAAATCAAGCTGGTTTCTTCACTGGCAATGTTTAAGTTATTTTTCATAAATGTGTGTTTGTTCTTAACTTACTACTGGCATAAAATTGCAAACTGTACACAATTTCTCTTACTACTGGCAATCCTAGAAATTCTCTGGCATGAAGCAATTTATTTATATAGTTGATAGTAGTACAGATATCCAGGCCTGGTGTTGGCTTGGACAGTAAAATGGTACTGGTTATTCATTGTTGTCTGTCATAATGCATATTTACCCCAAAAGTTTAATCACAAAATTGTCCATAATTTTACGCAAACTTTGACGTCATGGTGGGACTGCTCACTGCACAGTAGGTTGTGTTATCTGAACAAAGAATGAGAAAGGGGAATTCCCACAATTACTGCTTTTAAAGGGAACCTGTAGATGGTAAAACTTTCCCAAAACATTAAAGATATCATTTTTAAGTTTTATTTTTAATCTGTTGGTATTGTCAAAATAAAATAAAACTGTTAGCAAACTGTTTATCCACTAAAGAGCCTGTGTAGGAGAATGTGTAAAAGTAAGTTGGCCTGACGTTTCGATCCTAGCAGGATCTTCTTCAGAGGCTGAATGACAAGTAACAGTAACAAGAAGGGACAAAAACACGCACAGAATACAGACACGTTAATGACCATGGTGAACACAAAGAGAAAGATGTAAGGGGATTAGTAGACAAGGGATGGAGAGAAGAAAGATTGGTATTGTATCAGCTTTGTGTATGGAGGATTGCGTGTGTGGAAATACTTAGGACCATTCACCTGGAATGTTCTCCCCAGACTGGATCAAAACTTCTTCCTCTCTAGAAATTACAAAACCTACTTGCTATCTGATCATATTTGAGTGGACATTTTTATATTGTTATCTAGCAGTGCGACCGTGCGTTCCCCTCTTTTTTTGTTTAATGTTTTGTCCTTTATTATGTTTATAAACTCATTGTTCTTTTCCAGTCATGATGTTATCTTTTTTGCTGTGAAGAGGATTCACATCCCACAAGCTTTTAGTAGCTTCCTTGTGTAATCCCCTCAACCATTTATCATGTTTTAAGTCTATTGTCTGAACACATCACTGTAAATGTGTTGAACGTTGTTGGTTGAAATAAAGTTGAATTTAATTGAATAATAAAACTGATTCGATCATTAGTCAGCTGTGTAGAAATTATATAGCTGTAAAGTAATCTGATTAGTTTGTTTGTTTGGACAAAGGTTTGGACAACTTTTACAGCACTTACAGTTTTGGCAATACCAGGAAAATGAATTATATATAAAACTCTACATTGGGTTAATCAGTAAAACACAGTAAATTGGGTTTAAAGTTTTTGGTATTTATATCGTTTTTATATTGAAAATGTTTGGATGTAAAATTATGAACTCTTTGGTTTAAATTTGGCACTTAGAAATATGTATGAAAAAGGTATGAAACTGGAATGGTAAACTCAGAATTGGGTTTGACATCATCGTATGTGAGTAAATTGTATCTGTGTTTATGTTGAAGTACAGAGAAGAGAACTGTAGAGTTAAGAAACTGAGAATTGGGTTTAATGTTATCGTATTTGAGTGTTGTATC
>KN888685.1:6678-22622 GCA_000934455.1 Apostichopus parvimensis | reverse complement strand
AAGTGCCCTTTTGGGACCAGTTTCTAGAACCCTCTAGCCTGTGGTGGATGTGGTGCTGCGTGGTTCATTTACCTGGTGCTGTGGAGAGGACTCCCGGGAGCAGAGACTCCGTTCATGCATTTAAGGCAATCCTGACACTGCTATTATGGCGGGCCATCAGTCTCAAATCGTGGGGAATCGACTTATATATACCAATTTAAATCGACATATACCAGTTTAATTCTACTTATCATCCATTTAAATCGACATATACCAGTTTAATTCGACATATCATCGATTTAAATCGACATATACCAATTTTAATCGATGATAAGTAAAATAAATCGGTATATGTCACTTTAAATTGACATATACCAATTTCCTTTTACTTATACCATTCGACATATCATCGATTTAAACTGGTATATGTCAATTCAAATTGACATATACCGATTTATTTTACTTATCATCGATTTAAACTGGTATATGTCGATTTAAATCGATGATAAGTAGAATTAAACTGGTATAAATGTCGATTTAGATCGGTAGAAGTCAATTTAAGCTGCTGGAAACTGGTATAAGTCGAAGGAAATTGGTATTTCGATTTAAATTGGTATATGTCGATTCCCCACAATTTGAGACTGATGGCCCGCCATATGCTATGGGATGTGTTTCTGCTATATTCGGCGAGCTTACAGTATAAGCATGTAGAAATCCATGACTTGATATTGAAAAGTGGCTTGTTTCAGATATGTAGTGTCATAGATGTCTGAATGTGGTACGACTAGACGTAGATTAAGGGATGGGTAACCTGGCCGTACATGTTTGGCCGTACATCAACAATTGATGCATCTAGAATTGGTGTTTAAATTTGAAGAAAACTTTGAAGAGAACAACAAATTTTAGTTTAATATTAATCCATATGCATCTACAACATTTGACCTGTTAAGGTTTGGAGAAAAAAAAAAAAGTGACAAAAAAAAAAAAGAAAAAAAGTTGACCACTTGGAATCTAATATAAATTTTGCTAAGATGCCTGAAACCTCAGAATAAATGTTGAAAGTTAAAATATACAATTTTGAAATTTCTTGCCAATGATGTTAAGGGCAAATTTTTAAGGATTTGTTTCTGGTCGTCAATCGAACAACAAGACCTTCCTCTCTGGATGTCCGAACTGCAAAGTTGGTTGTCCAAAACTAATGATGAACAATACGTATACTGTAGGAGAGGTGTGTAAGTTTGGTGGATGGAAGACCAGTTTCTGGGGGATGATAATAATAATAATACTAACTTCTTCATATACCAATTTATGATACCAATTATTGGTATTAAATGATACCAATTTTTAGTTACAATGCAATCTGAACTTGATTGAAACGGCCTCCAAAACTGAAAGTTGTGGTCCGAACAGAAATTTGGACTTTTGCACGACCATTTAAAATTTTCCCAGAATTCTTTACATGTCATGACTACAGTAACTGCAAAACTCTCTTTAACCTTTCGTAGGATGGTTAGCCAATCGAAAATGTGCAGCTAAGGTCCAACAGAACGAAGTGCTGAAAGGCGAACTCACCAGACTGCTCGAAGAAATCAAGGACGGCCAAAAAGTTGGCAACATCTTTTCTGTCGGTGAGTAACTTCCTCAGATTTTACGTGAGGTGTTGATGAATACAACAGACTATAGGAATGGAACGGAAGGGCTGCAGTCAAACAACTATCGTCACACCCAGCAGAGAAATGGGGTATAGGGTATATGGGGTATAGTATAGTTTATGTATAGTATATGGGGTATATATATGGAATAGTATGGATAGTATTTGGGGTATACATATATTATATAGGGTATATGGGGTATAGTATATGAATAGCATTTAGTATATGGGCTATATATATATAGGGTATATATGTATAGTATATATGTACAGTATATGGGGTATTGTGTGTTTTATGGATACTGTATTGTGTGTATTATTAAATATTTAATAACATATGTAATAACATATGTTATTGTATTGTGTGTTTTATTAAAGGTTACTGTATTGTGTGTTTTATTTAAGGTTACTGTATTGTGTGTATTATTAAAGGTTACTGTATTGTACGTGTGTTTTATTTAAGGTTACTATGTTGTGTGTTTTTATGCTGTACAACAAATATAGGCAAGCTGTGCCATGGAGTCAAAAGAAGAATGTAGAATTGTTTGTGCTCAGGCTTTTGGCAGTTTTAAGTTTATTTTGGTAAGAAAACAAAAAAAAAACAGAATGGAATGTTATGATTGTTTTTGTGTGGAACCCATTGAAGTTTACGCCCTGTGTGATTTTATTGTCCCCTGAAGCTATTTTGGACTGTACCGACAGTAAATCTTCTGCGGTGTGTTTCTTTAAAACTGTTTTCCTTTGATAGTGTGAGAACGGTACCACAAATTTAATGCGCAGCGCAGCTTTGACAAAACTGTATATTGTTGATATCATTATTTCTTTCCGCTCTCTCTGAAATGACAGAAGATGGGAGTAAGAGGATGGACATTATCCGGGAAGAGGATAGAGAAGTATCGGCTATTCATAAAGACTTGGAAGAGATATCACAGCTTCTACAGGAGAGGCAGGACATCTACTGCAGCGTCTTCACTCGCAGGAAACTGCGCCACCAGATCGAGGAAGACCTGAAAGGTTTCGCTTTTTCAAGGAAATACGACAAAGACATCGGGCTCTACCGCGGGCTGGTGGATATCTTCCAGTTTGACAATCATTGCGATAATTACAGTTCCCATAGAAACGGTTGTGTTATGTGGGTTTACATGGACATGTGGCGCAACATGGCACGGCTGAGAAAGTACCAACGGATCGAGTCCAGACTCTCGGATAAAGAAGCTTAGTCGAGGATGCTTTTTTTAGCCGGTCGAGTTACTCTGCATGACCATGACGTTTTCATGTGAAATGGGAGAATTTGATTTGTTAATGGATATACCGTCGTCGTGGAGATGTACAAGTGAAATGAGTAGGAAATATATGTATTCCCTCCGTTGGCTCGTACGTTGCTTGTGGCGGGGTGTCATGGTGTTTGGGAATCGGAATGGAGAAAGCACATTTTAGGGCTTGTTTTGAACCATTTTGCTTTAAGAAGGGTGCAAAGATTTCTTACCCAAAGAAATTGTTGTAATTGAGCAGTTTAGGCAGGAAGATTTACAAATTGTGACCTCTAGCTACTAACCACAATTTACTTTGTCTACCTGCAAAATTCTGCTCATTTGAGGGTGATAAAACTTCTGGAAATGATAAAATTACAAAGCCTACCCCCCTCCCCACCCCCACCCTATGTCAACAAGGCTTTGCACTCGCACTGGCACCTGTATGCATCACCTGCTTTCTGTCTCCCCCCCAAATGTTGCTGTTGTTGTGCACCCCCCTTCCCACCCTGAAATGTTGCTCTGAATTTGTTGTGCCAGCACCCCAACCCCCTCCCCCACTCTTTAATGTCTGGTGATGCCTGCAGCAAGTTGCATGCTGTAGCAGTTAGCCAGCTGTCACTGTACTGCAGTTTAATGCACTGTATTAAAGACTGTATTAACATTTCATTCAAGGCAAATCTTTCATGCCACTTCATTATTGTACCTAAACACTATAAAATAAGACCTCGTTTAGTAAGTTTTCTCATATCATGTCTTCGAAAGAAAGCAGCATTTTATTCACTTACAGTACTTGTCCTACCAGAGCGTTCACACATCAAGTAAACCATACTGGATTCTGAGAACTTTAGGACAATTGTTATTGTCTGTCCTGTTGGAACAGTAATATTTTGTCCTGTTGGAACAGTGATTGTCTTTTCCATGTCCTTGATCCCAATTTTTGTTTGTTATTAGATTTCAAAGGATTTTGAAAAGCTCATGCATTTAATGTTCTACTGCATACACAAATGCAAAAAACTAAGTACTCACGTACGAGGCCAAGCAGAACACATTTATAGAACGTAGTTTCTTGGATCAGTCAACAGCTTTCATCTTTTTTATCAAATCACATGTCACTAGGAAATAAACTGTGAAGATTTCCCTACTGGGCTGTGATCCATATCAACCGCCGGACTGGGACTTACTTGGGAGGGAGTGTGTTTTGCTTACGAGCTACTTCTGGGACTCGTTCTGCCTGGCCGCCAATATAATCAGTAACAGCCAAGCTTTATTTACTGAAGTGAAATGTGTATTATTGGCCTTGAAAGAGAGGAATAAATCATTTTATTGACGATGCCCGTGTTTTGATTATTGGAATTTCTGAGAGGTAATGAACCACCTTAAGTTTCCCAAAGTCCTCTGCATGAGTTCACAGCCTTCAGGGGTGGATCCGGGAGTTTAAAGAATGGGTGTAGTGCTGGGATCATTTAAGAAGACTAATGTTAAATGGTGGTCTGGGAGAAACCTTCCCAGAAAAAAAAAGTATTTGTTTCTTTTTCAAATGTTGCATTCTGAGTCATATGTAGACTCAAACTTTACTGCAAGGTTGAAAAGAAAGTGTACCACCCCCCTGTTTCCAAACCACACTTTCTCGCTAGTCGTTACCTTTCTCGATTAAATTTACCAGGAGAGTCACGTGCCGTAAACACAGAAAAAAAAATAACAACAACAAACCAAAATAATGACAGAATTTTTATATTTTGTTTTTATAACTCTTCACACAATCATGCACCTCATTTTACACAGAAGACTGCTGTTGTATCATAAGAGGGGGTGTTCATTGAGTGAGACTAGCCACAAAACCAAACAAATAGTCACAACAATTTTCTCAAAGTAGTTGGTGATTGATCACAACTAAATTACTCTCTCATTGCAATCAGAGAATCCCCATCCCTAGTATCCTCCTAGAGAAGATGGTTCATTTATTAAAATCCTCAAAAAAAAGAAGAAAAAAGTTACAATCTTGCTCTCGGTGAAAGATAGAGCAAATAGAGCAAATGACAAAAATCAGTTTAGATATATAGAACATATATAGAATATAGGCCAACTTACTTTTACACATTTTATTACACAGACTCTCTAGTGGATAAGCAGTTTGCTAACAGTTTTATTTTATTTTTATTTAGATATATAGATCCCATATATACAGTAGACATCTCTACAGCACAGAGGTTCTATATACTGTGGACTTCTGACTGACAGTAGCCGCCATTGGATTGTGGTGTGAACGGGAGGGGGGGGGGAGAGGGGAGAAATGTTAACACAGGTTCTCTGACCACGTCTAAACATTGTATGAACTAGTATATCAACCATTATGACATGCACTAACAGCTTACAAGAAATTCTCCACAAATCTGCAGTAAGTGGTGATATGTAGGGTCGGAAGGTGGGGAGGGGGGGGGGGGGGGGGGGGGGGGGGGGGGGGGGGGGGGGGGGGGGGGGGAGGGGAGGAACAGGGACATGTGTGGAAGATGAGGTGTTGCGACAATAAAATTGGACGGAACGTTTACTTCGATACCCACCAAAGTGTCACAATTGTCTTTCAGTTTTATTTCACCTCTTTCCCCAACCTCTGTCCCCCCCCCTTCCCTCCCCCTTACCACACACAACACTGGAATGTTGGCCAGTTATGCTAATGTTGTCTCCAAAATTTTAAAATCCTCTTCAAACATGAACCCCTATCCAGAGGCTTCATGCTGCATGGTACCCTTCTGACCTCAAAAACATCTCTATATTTGTAGTTTGAATCCTCAAAACTTTTATAAACATTTCAGCTACACCCCCCCACTCTCCCCAAACCCCCCCCCCCAAAAAAAGAAAAGATAAAGATCAGCTGGGTTCTACTGATAGTAATCTTCTACCAAGGTAAGGAAGAAAGTGAACTAATATCAACAGGAAATGGTCATACAAATATTATTACGCAAAAAGTACATTTTTCCCCAGGGTCAGAGAATGTTTTCAATGATGGTTCTCGTCAAATACTTTCCCACCGGTTCACCCATCAAATATAGACCTGTTAAACATGAAACCCCCCAAAAATGATGCCCTTGACCAAGAAGACTCGTTGCGCGCAGTTATCACACATCATAGTCCGTTCAAATTCTTCTAGAATGAGTTCCAAATGAAAGATGTATTCTGAAGTTTCTGACATTTTCTGAGGTTTCCGACACTTTCTCAGGTGTCGTTAAGCTTCCCCCTCTCTGCTGCATAAAAATCACAGAGCAACGAAAGTCTTGTCTTCAAAGCAAACCGAAATGTATTTCACATATTTCAAAATGATTCTCTACGCGCTGGCTGTTGCCTTCTGTTCCTTTTGGGCGTGGAACTCTTTCATCCTCGTTTCCAATTCTGGTCTGTAATGGCGGATCAATCCCTGCCGAAAGAGAAAGGACATCGGTGGATGAAATTATTCTCTCAAAGTTTGATATCTACAATCTGAACAGCTGAAGCAAACCAAAGGGATTCTTGGACATCATTTTACAACCTAGATGCCACCCCCCCTCTCCATCACTTCCCCACCAGGGGCTAATAGGTTTTTAGCAACACAATTGCACAACACAAGTGGGTCCCTGTCTCTCAACACACCCCTCCTCCCCTCATCCCTTACAGTAGCTGTCACTAATGAACTAACTCAATTGAACCCTCCCCATTACTTTTCACACAGAAACAAACCAGTAGCTGGTAACCTTTCAGTAATGAACCTGTGCCAACTGCAATATCCCTTCCCAACCTCAGCATCACCTCCTCCCCCCACCCCCCTCCTCCAGCTAGGAAGCTTTCAGCATTCCCTAATGAACTTGCACAAACCAAGTGCATCCCTCCTCAAAAGTAAATGTTAAGGTTTTACTAATAAACTTAAACAAATGAAGTGTATCTCCCACATACTGCCAAGTTGGAAATTAACCGAACATATTAGATTAACTGTACACAAAATATTTGTTTAGTTTCCACAACAAAATTCACAATTACACTTTGTAGGAGAAAAGACGTGAGTTGTTTTTAGGATACAGACTAAAGAAAATGGGATTCGAGTCGTAAGACTGACAAAATACGTTAGTGTCAGGATGATGTACTTAACTGAACATCGTCCTTGACTTTTATGTGTGTATGCGTGTATGTATGACTGTATGTATGTGTGTAGCCTCGTATGTATGTTTTTGTTTGTATGTGTTTATAATAAGAGTGTGTAAAAGTAAGTTGGCCTGACGTTTCGATCCTAGCAGGATCTTCTTCAAAGGCTAAATGACAAGTAACAGTAACAGAAGGTACAAATACACGCACAGAATACAGACAGGTTAATGAGCATGGTGAACACAATGAGATAGATGTAAGGGGATTAGTAGACAAGGGATGGAGAGAAGAAAGAAAAAAACCAACAGGGGAAGAGGAGAGGTAGGAGATAAACTGTGGAGGGACAAAGAGAGGATTAAGGGACAAAGAGCAATAGCATCAGTTGCTGGCTGAATAAATGGCGGCAAGTTTCATCCTCTTACCTGAACTGGCCACGCCGCTCCATCCCCTAGGGCACAAATGGTATGACCTTCTATCTGCTTACTCAATTCCCACAGCATATCTATTTCATCCGGCTTGGCATTCCCAACCACTGTTGAAGGCGTGAAAGGACAAAACTCATTAATTTATCTTCCGTTACCTTTAATTAACCCATCACATACAAACGTGTTAGATCTTGTCTTTAACAATTACATCCATTTTCCGTCCCAAAGAACGGCCGTACCAGCTTTCCTACGGCTTTCATGTTTATCTGATGAAAGGAATCTGTCTTGCAGGGACAATTTTGACTTACTTTCCGTACATTGGTCTCTAATCGCTGTGACCATCAAATGGAACCGCACACAACACAGTTAGTTGTAACAGGTTTCCTGGACCAATGAATATGAATAGCCTCCCTACAGCTTGTTCTGTTACAAGATGTGCTATTCAGTAACACTAAAATCATATACAAATTGCATGACTACATCTACTTCAAAAACTCATCACTATCAATAGACACATCAGCAACCTTCCCCCCCCCCCCCCTTCCCGCTCATCTCCAAACAGGCATCATTAACACAATGGGTATAACTAATAAGAACATTATGTTGTACTT
The DNA here is from genome assembly GCA_000934455.1 of Apostichopus parvimensis. NCBI lineage: Eukaryota > Metazoa > Echinodermata > Holothuroidea > Aspidochirotida > Stichopodidae > Apostichopus > Apostichopus parvimensis. Next base: position 14,596 of record KN888685.1, on the reverse strand, counting down.
TTTTATAAGCTTGAAAATGTGTCTGAACCAACTATGGGATCAGTTTTTCTGTCTTTACACCGAATCTTTGGACAATAATGCTAAAACCCTGTACTTCATTGCATTCCATTAGAACAACAAAATGGGGCTGCTTGACACTCTCTAACCACATGGGTATAGTGGAGCTCTCTTATAACCACATGGGTATAGTGGAGCTCTCTTATAACCGTGTGGGTATAGTCCGGCTCTATAATAACCATTTAGGTATAGTGGAGCTCTCTTATAACCACATGGGTATAGTTGAGCTCCCTAATAACCACATGGGTATAGTGGAGCTCCCTAATATCCGCATGGGTATAGTCGAGCTCCCTAATAACTACGTGGGTATAATGGAGCTCTCTAATAACCATGTGGGTATAGTGGAGCTCTCTAATAACCACATGGGTATTGTCAAGCTCTCTTATAACCGCATGGGTATAGTCGAGCTCTCTAATAACCGCGTAGGTATAGTGGAGCTCTATTATAACCACGTAGTTAAGCTCTCTTATAACCACGTGGGTATAGTGGAGCTCTCTCATAACCACGTGGGTATATTTGAGCTCTCTAATAACCACTTAGGTATACTCCAGCTCTTTAATTACCACATGGGTATAGTCGAACTATCTAATAAATACATGGGTATAGATGAGCTCTTTAATAACCACATGGGTAACAGCTTAACTGTTTAAACATGACTCTAAAGTTGTTATCAACTGTTTACTGCAAACACTTGCAGTTTTGAGATGTCATCTGATTGGATACAGCCACTTTTACAAAATATATATATGTTTGAAGGGTCAAATCTCTGGTCAAGAATAAAGACACTCACCGAATCTGTCCATTATCTTCATCATCCACCCAGTACCTTCCCTGCAAGGAGTACACTAAAATAGGAAATGGGATGGGAGAGATACAGAGACTGATGAAAACTTTCTCCATAACTCTAGCAACCTTTTGAAATTGGTTTTTATTTACCAGAATTCACTCCGCTCTAATTCTAATTTATCGTAGGTGTTGCTCATGCCTAGGTTTAAAGGGTGTGAAGACTTGCGCAAAAAGAAACGTCTAATGCCGGTAATCTGACCTAGTTTCGAATGAGGTGTAACAAGTGTTAGACACCACCATCGATCCCAGAAAATACGCACACAGCTTCCAACCTTCGGTAATTAGACACTAGTGTACAGTCAGTACATACAGCTGCGGTCAATACCCACAGCACAGAGTACAACGATACAGCGATGGACATCTCAGGTCCAGCTAAAGATAACAAGGTATCACGTTTCATTACTATCTGCATTTTGTAGCGACAAGCAGAAAACTTCACTTTTTCAGAGTACGGCACGCGGTTTGGGGCAAGTCTTCAATGCCTTTAAAACACAGACTTATGGCTCAAGAACGTTCTCATATAATGCTCCTTACTTGTGGATTTCAATTCCAGAACATGTTAATATGTGCAAGACTGTGAATGGTTTCAAATCCGGTTCTCAAGACGTATCTTTTTACTAAAACGTATATGTTGTAACTATTGCTAAGCGCCATGAGCATTATTTCATAGTTTGTTTGTCGCTTTATAAAAATTATGTATTACTATTATTATTATTTTCTTTTCTTGAACAGCAATTGAGTTTAACACAAACATGAATTGTAAGTTAAAAACCTGAGGCACCCAAAAATGCATGTTCACTACAGGAACCATTGTTACTAATTAATGTAAAAAATGACATTCCAGTTTATAAACATTTTGATTATTTCATTTGTTGTTGTTGTTATTCATTTTCTGGGAGGAATGGGATGTAAGAGAAGGGCCCGGAATACCTTTTCTGTTTAAAGCACTCACCTGGCCACAACTCTCATGCTTGTAGAACTCTATGAGCCTAGCGATGCTCCGTACTATATCTGCCTGTTTGTTGATGACTATCAGGGCTGCGGTGCCCAGACCGGTCTGTGCTGCTTGGAGGGCATCAAAGTCCATCAATACCTCAGAACAAACACTGCAAGAAAGATCACAATTCAAATCACATTCTTATAATAAATCTGTCTGCTTTCTTCTTAACACCTTCAAAAGTCACACCACAAATCAAGTACAACCGTGACAGGGTCCATCACGTTACATCTGTGACAGGGGCCATCACGTAACATGTACAACCGTGATAGGGTCCATCACATAACATGTACAACCGTGACAGGGTACACCACGTAACATGTACAACCGTGACAGGGTCCACCACGTAACATGTACATCCTTGACAAGGTACATCACGTAACATGTACAACCGTGACAGGGTCCATCAGGTAACATGTACAACTGTGACAGGGTCCATCAGGTTACATGTACAACCGTGACAGGGTCCATCACGTAACATGTACAACTGTGACAGGGTCCATCACGTAACATGTACAACCGTGACAGGGTCCATCAGGTTACATGTACAACCGTGACAGGGTCCATCAGGTAACATGTACAACCGTGACAGGGTCCATCACGTAACATGTACAACCTTGACAGGGTCCATCAGGTAACATGTACAATCGTGACAGGGTCCATCACGTAACATGTACAACCGTGACAGGGTCCATCACGTAACATGTACAACCGTGACAGGGTCCATCAGGTAACATGTACATCCGTGACAGGGTCCATCACGTAACATGTACAACCGTGACAGGGTCCATCAGGAAACATGTACATCCATGACAGGATCCATCACGTAACATGTACAACCGTGACAGCATCCAGCAGGAATAAATACTGCAATCTCATATTGTCATACATGTCAGAAAGTTTTCAAACTATGGGTCAAATCAGAGAAACTGAAGATAACCATATTGAAAAATGTTACTAAACAAAATTGCTAATTACTTTTTAATCAATTCCATTTGTTTCTTTTGGGGGGGAGGGGGTTTGGGGAGAATGTAGGGTTTGGAGTGGAGGGGAACGTTCATACGCCTAGCCTCTACAGACAACCTTACAAGGAAAGTGAAGGATACTACTATGGTTTGCTGCATTACATCTTGTGGAATAAAGACAAAGAAATTGTTGCACTTGAGACTCAAATGTGAAAAATCATGCTCTATAAAGTGAAGTTCATATCCTTAAACTCTTCTCGCCTCCCCTCTCTATCGTGAACATACATTTGCTATGTTCAAGCTCGATCGTACTGTTTCCGCAATACTGTGAACAATTTCAAATCAGCACTCAAAACGTATCTCTTCACCAAAGCATATATGTTATAATTGCTATTATTTTGTTAAGCGCTACGAGAATTATTTCATAGTTTGTTTGGCGCTATATAAAAATTATGTATTATTATTATTATTACCAAATGGTGACTGGAGCTGAAATATTTCTTAATTGCCGATTAAGTTCCCGAAGACTCTTACGATGGATAGCAGAAGACAATAACTTGGAAGAAAACAATTCTACACAAAGATCCTGTTCCTTTTGTCCTGCTTTCTTAAAGCAAAAAAATTTCATAACTATAGTCATGATTCGGCAATTTAAGAAATTAACTTATCATAAACTCAAGGTTTTTCATTCAGTAAATACCAGAAACAGTGGAATCACTTACTCTTTAGGAATAAGCGGTGTGGAGGAACCGCCTGGAATAACGCCGAGGAGATTATCCCAGCCCCCTTCCACACCACCAGCGTGCCTCTCAATGAGGTCCTTGAGAGGTATGGACATGGTCTCTTCCACAGTTGTGGGGTACTTGACGTTACCAGAGATGTTGAATAGCTTCGTGCCTGTGTTCCTCTCACGTCCGAAAGATGCAAACCAGCTTGCGCCCCGCCGGCAAATTATCTAATTATTTAATAATCAAATTATCTAATAATTATCCAAATATTATTAATGAAAAATACTTAATACACCATTTGGAGAAGATAATTGAGCCCTTTGTTTGTGAAATTTGCCCAAATCTCCAGCCTCCCACTTCCCGCAAGAATTGTGCGTAAGAAATATTATTACCACGTTGCATTGATGTCACGTCCAATATAAATACCGAAAGAGAGTCTCTTTTACATTTTAACAGACCACACAATATTGTTACCATGTTGCATGTATGTCAGGTACAACATTAATACCAATAGCAGTCTCTTTTATATTTTAACAGACCACACAATATTTGTTACCACGTTGCATGGATGTCACATCCTATATTAATACCGCAAGGGAGTCTTCTTTACATTTTAACAGACCACACAATATTTGTTACCACATTGCATGGATGTCACATCCAACATTAATACCAAAAGGGAGTCTTTTTTACATTTAAACAGTCCTCACAAGTTGTTAGTTGCATTTGACAACCTTTGCTCCTCTAGGACTGTCACAGGTACCAAAAAGATCAGTGTTAAACAGGATTTTATCTGCTCGGACATGAGAGACGTAAATTACTTTGCATTAAAGATTAGCAACGCATGCCAGATCTGAGACGAAGATAGGTTTATGCGCTCAACTGGAATTAATGAATTTGTAATTTACCTAGTCAGCAACTTACTTTACCGAGATTGTTGTGTTTATTTTAACAACTCGCAATCAATCACCCTGTTATCCAACAATTCAAACTTGCTTCGCTACAACAGCTTACTTAAGAAAAGTACAAATTTTTCATTTTTTTTTTTGCAATTTTTTTTTTTTTTTTTGCTCAATATTATTCCAAAAAAAAAAAATTTACGACATAAAACTGAACAAATGAGAAAAAAGAAAGAAAGAAAGTAGCAAGAAAGAAATAAAGAAAGAAGAGAACTGATCAATCTAATATAGTGACTTGACTTACAGGGGCAACAGCGACCGTCTCTACGTTAGCCACAGTAGTTGGACAGCCAAAGACACCGACATCAGCGGGAAATGGAGGCTTCAGACGTGGCTTGCCCTGTTTGCCCTCCAGACTCTCAATCAATGCCTGGAGAAGGAAGGACAATGGGTTCTTTGGACAAAGACTGTAATAGGTTTTACCTTTATATTACAATATGTTAATAATAATGTATTCTTATATAGCGCTCTACATGAAAGAATGATCTCAAAGCACTTCACAAAATCGTATCAAATATTTACAACTTAAAATTATTACAGCTTAAAAAATATTACAGCCTAAAAATATTGCATCATAAAAATTACAAAAAATAAACAAATATCCTAAAAATAATTATTATTATTAAAGCAATAAAATTCCGAAATTAAAGACGAAAGCAATAAAATATGACAGCGTACAATAAAACTAAAATACCAAACCATTACAGCCGAAAATTAGTAACATGTTATGGCTAGACTACTGTGAAAGCCATTTTAATTTCGTTTGATGAATCCCTAAACACTAATATGAATAAGCTGATATCATTCCTGTTGGCCATAACCATCGTTTTCTAAAGCTAGCGGTGCCGCTGGACACTCGATCTATAAGAATGACCCGCGGCAAAAGTGCACGATGGACTTACAGTTTCTTCTCCGCATATGTATGCGCCCGCACCTCTGTGCATGAAGACGTCAAAATCGTAGCCCGAGCCGCAGGAATTCTTCCCCAGAAGTCCAGCTTTGTAGGCCTAAAAGAAAGTACAGGATTTGAAAGAAATGAGCTTCCATCTTAAGAGTGTTAAGCCTTGACACAATATCAAACGCTGATCTGATGTCTATCCTTTAATGACTAAAATCGACGAAAAATTTGCCAACTTGACTCAAAAGTCTGGCATCTGACTTTTTTGGGCGAATCTTATTTATGAAGAAAATTGCCAACTTGACTCAAAGGTGTTGCATCTGGCCAAAAGTGTTGCCAAAGATCTGTCCTGTTGACCTGCTGATCTGACCTGCTTAAGTCTTAAATCCAAGTTTGTTTCACGAAAACTGCAAACTTGACTCACAGGTGTTACATCTGACCTGTTGAGCTCAAATTGAAATAACATTGAATGCCTCATCTAGGATCATTCTATGACTTTAAAACAATGGTCACATTTCTGCCCACAAACCTAGGTTAGAGTTACACAAGACACTTCACTCTTGTATCACAAAATCTACACTGAAAAGAATGGAACTATATACTGACTTTGTTCCTGCATTGCATGATAAGCATTGAAGAGAATGACACAACATACTTACTTCATTTATTGCTACTTGCATGTTGGATGCCTCATTGTAGAATTCCCCTCGGATGTAAATGTACGCTGTAGGGAGGACAAGATCAACATACTGATTACTACCTGACCTGACTCGACTTGACCGACCTGACCCACTTATCGATGGTCGTGAAGATGCATTTTCTTACAGCCGAACTGTTACATATTTCTTTTCTATTATGTATTTCCCTGTTGGGCAGCTGTGATGTGTGAGCGTATTTCAAGTCAAGTTGAAGACTGCTCATGCCTTTACTTTGTCGTTACCCTCGTCTTTGCTGTACAGTTATTTCCCTGTTCTGTCAGGACAGTGAAATTACCACTGGTTTGGATGGTCTGCAAGATTTTTCAACCCTTTCGTCCCAGTCCTAATGTGCTCTTGAAAACTCAAATAATTTCAGGAAATTACTATTTCCCTGTCCCCCGTTTCCCATGTTTTTGGGGGAGGGGGAGGGGGTGACCTACCTGCCCTGGCTCCCATGGCTCTGCCAGCAACCAAGCAGCCCTCTACCAGCATATGTGGGTCATGTCTCATGAACTCTCTATCCTTACAGGTTCCAATCAGATGATTACTATTTTCCTACCCCGTTTCCCGTGTATTTTTTTGTTGGGGGGGGAGGGGGTGACCTACCTGCCCTGGCTCCCATGGCTCTGCCAGCAACCAAGCAGCCCTCTACCAGCTTATGGGGGTCATGTCTCATGATCTCTCTATCCTTACAGGTTTCAAGTCAGATTATTACTATTTTCCACCCCGTTTCCCATGTGTGTTTTTTTGTGGGGGCGGGCAGGAGAGAAGGGAGGGGGGTGACCTACCTGCCCTGGCTCCCATGGCTCTGCCAGCAACCAAGCAGCCCTCTACCAGCTTATGTGGGTCATGTCTCATGATCTCTCTATCCTTACAGGTTCCCGGCTCGCCTTCATCTGCATTTACCACCAGGTACTTTGGCCTGCAAGAGAGAAGATATTATACAATTACCTATACATTTCCTCCTTTGATAGGTATACAAAACTTCAAAGGTATTTATTTATATGCAGGGAGGGAGGAGCTCCATTGTTCTTTCCATCGGCCAGAGAACATCCGGAAACAAAGCTTACCATGTGACAATATTTGTAATAAGCTTGAAATCCATTGTAATATATAACATAATCAAGCAAAATGTGCAGAAATTGTTTGAATCATACAGAGATCAGATGAAACAATATGTAGAAAGTGGTAAACAAGGTAAACGTTTGTATAACCAGGGATGAGCCTGGGGTAGAAAAAAATCACAGAACTTTGCAAAATTGCGGTATAGGCTCCAGTTTGCCTTATGCTACAGTTTGTTAGGATAATAGTTTTTGTCCCCGAGGTAGAAAAAACAAGAGCCTAAGGGCACTGTGGTTCCTTGCGTAGGGGTATATGACATAATATTATCATAGCGAGATTGGGCTCAAATAGTCCAAGTAATTGTGGTCCTACATATACCCATAAAGTAACCAACACTATAGCCAACACTTTTGTGATCACAAATTGTGATCGGACTTTTGATCAAAAGGCACTTTTAAGATCTGAATATGGCGTCGAAGATGTAAGAAATATAAGGTCACCTACAAGGGGGTCAACAGATATGATAACATTGGTGACCTCAGTTGACATGACCGTAAAGTTTGAAAATGTTCCACCACCCCATTCACAACTTGTCCCAAAATATCAACCATGTCACACCTTGGCATTGGGAGTTAATTGCATTAAATGTCTAAACAAGAGCATCAATGACGCAGTATCTCAATACTGGAAGTTTTAATTTCGAATCCT
>KN888684.1:0-28428 GCA_000934455.1 Apostichopus parvimensis | reverse complement strand
TGTCTGATGATCGCTCAACGCGTGAAACTCCGAGTATCAACTACTAGTGTTCCACTAATCTCATCTATAGTCTCAACCTATATATATTTTTTCTTTGACATTTAAGGCCGACCTCTTATGCACTGAGTTAATAGTGACATATTCATATGGTTAATAAACTATAGAAAGTTAATTCCATTTTAATAAAAGCATGAAAGAACATTAAAATCAGCTGTGTAAACCTATTTTGCTAGTTTGTTCTTTCTATGTTTAATTAGCATATTAGTTTCAATTAGTTGCACCCTGTGTTTTAACTATGCATTAATTGATACCCGGCCTCTTTATGCTTTATCAACATAATTAGACACTAATTAAAAAAAGGAGAAATGTAGTTATATTACTTAATAGTCATTCAGGTTTTTAAATTTTCCTTAAACAATGAATTGCATACATTTGTGGGTAATTTTTACTTAATCGTCACATCGTCAAATTATGTTATCATGGAACGCCAAAAAAGGGAAAAAAAAATTGTCGCTGTGACTACTTAATTGTACCATCTACACACGTTTTCAAGCTGTTGGTTCTAACAACTCTCGTGGTTTTATACAGACTAAGAAAACAGGGTAACAAGAAATGGGCAAAATGTTTACCTGGATGGCCCCGTCACCATAAGTTTATTGTCAAACAAAGGCAATCATATCTTTGTTTGAAGGTGTCGCAATTGCTCGATATTACGATTATAAACAGAGAATTACGATAATTGAAGATAAAAAAAGAGGTTTTAACTGCTGCAGGGGGAGGGAACTAGGGTACATGTGGGCTAGGGGAGTTAATGAGCTCATCTTGTTCATATAACTTCTAAATGATCAGTTGGGATTGTTGTCTATGCCTGATAACAGATCGAAAACAAATTGCTTAATCTTATGTCCGTGTCAGCCAATACGTTAAAATATAACTAGGACTGAGCCAACCTTTGGACTGTTATGAACGCAAACTTTAATTACACAACTGGCGGCGGTGTACAGTGTATATAATCCTGGACTATACGCATAGGACTGTTAAGTAATAAACATTTAAGATCGCAACATATTGTACTTTGTTTAATATCCACGGGAAACTGCTGAATCACCTTGAAAACAAAGGAATTAATGGAAGAATATGAGAGAATGACTTTAAAAATGGTAAGAATCTTTATCGATGATATATTCAGCTAAAGGAAACTGTTTATGGTGAATTATAATTGAATCATCACTTTTGACATTCCCATGTGAATATGTGTGAAATTTCTTCGTTTAATGCTTTTTTTTAAATTTTATTTTATATATATTACTGTGTTTAATGTAGCTACCCATGCATGGTCCATAATGAATTTCAGTTGTTTCTTAAAACTCATAGGGAATCTGAAAAAGTCAAATCGTACAAATCGCGTGTTTCCTTTTGAATATAAGAAATCATCCATGAGTCATCTGGTAAATATGTAAGACGTTTGTGCTATTCGTCCAACGTCGTATCCATAGGTCAACTGGTTTTTGTATGTTAGTATGCGATGATGACTTATTTCCACAGTTTAGGAGCGTGGTATTTACACTGTCCGCTCATTCAATGTAACACATCATGAATACTAACACCTATAGTTTATGAACATGGCATTTATTCGGCTCCCTTCATTGTAACATATCATTAGTATGCGATGATGACTTATTTCCACAGTTTAGGAGCGTGGTATTTACACTGTCCGCTCATTCAATGTAACACATCATGAATACTAACACCTATAGTTTATGAACATGGCATTTATTCGGCTCCCTTCATTGTAACATATCATGTATATATACATTTGGCTTATGAACATGGCATTTATTCTGCTCTATTAATTGTAACATATCATCTATATTAAAATCTGGTTTATGAACATGGCATTTATTCTGCTTAATTCATTATAACATAACATGCATATTAACATCTGGTTTATTTATGAACATGGCATTTATTCGGCTCCCTTCATTGTAACATATCATCCATATTTAAATTTGGTTTATGAACATGGCATTTATTCTTCTCTATTCATTGTAACATACCATCCATATTAACATCTGGTTTATGAACATGGCATTTATTCTGCTTAATTCATTGTAACATATCATGTATATTAACATCTGGTTTATGAACATGGCATTTAATTCATTGTAACATATCATGTATATTAACATCTGGTTTATGAACATGGCATTTATTCTGCTTAATTCATTGTAACATATCATGTATATTAACATCTGGTTTATGAACATGGCATTTATTCTGCTTAATTCATTGTAACATATCATGTATATTAACATCTTGTTTATAGAAGAGTCATATTTCGTGTGTTTTGTGTAGTGTATAACAGATCATCCTTGGTTTACTATACCTGGTTTAGGAGTATGGCATTTCACTTTGTTCAATATTACATAGCATACATAATAAAACATGGTTCATGAACATTCATTGCAACCTTCATTGTAACATATAATTCACACCGACACCATGTTTAGGAGTATGGCATTTCACTTTGTTCAATATTACATAGCATACATAATAACACATGGTTAATGAACATCCATTGCAACCTTCATTGTGACATATAATTCACACCGACACCATGTTTAGGAGTATGGTATTTCTTATATAGCCTTCAATGTAACGTATCATCCATACTAACATAGACTGTTTATAGGAGTACTTGCAGTATATGGGATGTTGTGTGTTTAGTTCAACGTATAACAAACACACACATCATCCTTATTAAACTGGTTTAGTATATAGTGTGACATTACTTGCATTTCATTCAACTGCTATAGCTTCGATATTAACATCAGATTGATGACGGGGAGCAAAATAACAACATTGCAGTCATATATAAGTAAAATGCATGCATTTCAATTTAATAGTCATTTTGAGCGTTGACGAATCTAATTATAACCCATTGTGTCACAGATTCAAAGACAAAGACGTTTAAATATTCTATTAAATTGATCCATTCAGCCTTTTGTTCTCTACAGAATCTGACCAGAACGATATGGGTGACAGATATAGTTTCGTGAAACCTAGATTTAGACTTGAAGATCTGCGATTCGAAGCTTGCTAATCGATATGCAAAATACTGCCGAAAACCAAGATGAAAACGGGTCCAGTACTACCAGCGATAACGAACCGAGAAGGGAAGATCCCATAGGACAAACAACTACAGACAATGTTACCATAGACATACATAGCGAGTCTGCGCACTTTGCAATTGACTCGAGTAACTTAAACCTTGAAGACACTGGCGGAAATAGGAACTACCCGTATCCTTTAAGAATTGACGAAATAGTAAGGCCTATCGGAGATGACAATAAAGATGTTTCTTCCACTGATGGAAGTAAAAGCGGTGATGGAGTGTATGTTCTGCCATCCTATGAAGAGAGTCAACGAGAGCATGGTCGCATCGACGGAGATTTACCTCCACCATATGTAAATGAGTTTCCAGAGGGGTTTTCACAACCTGGTGGACCGCCATCGGCGCCGGTTCGACGAAACAGACGTAAGTAGTCATTTGAAACAAACTCAATTCTGGTTAACTTAAAGTCGCGTATATGTAACGTTAACGATTTCCCTACGTCACGTGGGCATTATAGCGGAATGCACAAACGTGTGTCTTGAAAGGATGAACTATATATATCATTAAAGGATGAGTTTAGGGAGATAATCTGTCTTATTACGTCATAGAACAAAGGGAAAGGGTCACTTTTAAGTGTTTCTGTAGAGTTAGACATACCGGCATTTCTATGGAATGCTAACTTGATGACGACATAAACTCTTCCATATTGTGGAACGCCAGAAGGGTCATGGCACAATGTTGTACAATCTCATCGTGTTAGTTTATATTATCATCGTGCCAAAGTTGAAGCCTCTCCATACTCACCACTTTATATCGATCTAACTGTCTCTGGAGCATTTGATTGTCATACAGATACTTAACAATTCTCATGGTGTTTTTCTCACCTTTAGTCTCAAGATTGATGTCATGGTAAAATATTAATGAAATATTAGTGGCAAGAAAAATCCTTATTACCCACTACAATGATACATCAACTGAACACAAGTTATTTATTTAATGATGATGTCACAATTGTGGAGAATGTGAAGTAATTTTTCGTTTTCGAGCGATCGCAGATACCGTCATCATCTTCAAGTAGATCTAACGAAGACTATTTGAAATTATCTAATAAGTAAATAATAATATGTAAATGTCATTAATATATGTGTTAGTTGATTATTTACTATACACGTGTAAGTGAAAATTCTTTCACTTTGAAGACCATTTTTATTGTAGCCAAATTTTGTTTTGGCAACCAGATATCCAAAGTTTTTTTGTTATTATTCTCAGAAAAAAAGTAATAATATCATACCTGAAAGATGGATGGGGATGGTAAAAGACTAGGTTAATTTGAGAAACAAGCCACCATATTTTACTCTTTCTTCTTCTTCTATTTAATTTAAATTGAGATTTTTAAAGGAACATATTGCAAATTTGACCTTAATTTCACTTATGGCTATTTAAGTTTATCCTCTTAAGTTCATTCAAGTAAACGTAATTTCAAATAAGTTTCTTTAAGTGATATGTCTGGTGCGAAATGTTAAAGCTTATTTTGAGAAACACATCTTAGATCCATTTGGAATGTATTCAGATAGTGGTTATCTGTTTGTTCCTTTACAGAGAGAAGAACTAACGTTTCTTTTGGGAATTTTCCGACGAGAACTCGGTGTAAACATTGTCGCAGGGATGTGACGACACAATTGAATCACGTGCCAGGAACTCTCACCTTTATCATTATGTTGTTAATTTTCTTCATTGGGTAAGTTTTTTTTCCAAATAAGAATATTAAACTTTAAAATTAATCATGAACATTTACGTTATTTGTGAAGTAACAGGTAACATGAAATATGTTACGATGTCTTGCATAAGGAGCGTTACCCGTTGGTCTAACTACTTGGTGAAGAATTCATTACCGGCATTTCTATTACACGGACATTGTCGCCGAGCTAGGTCGAGCCGGGGGCAAAATTGTGTCTGCAACTCCCTCTTGAAGCTAATTTTTTTCCTAGACCAAGTTGAACTTATCTGTATTTAAGTATAGTTATTATGAAAATAAGAATACAATATTCTTTATCCCATATTTTCCCTCCTCCAATGATTAACGCCGGTGCTGTGCCACCCTCTGAAAACACCCTCCAATATCCCCTCTGACACCACTCTCTGATACCACCCTCTGACACCCCCCAATACCCCCCTCTGACACCACTCTCCGACACCACCCTCTGACACCACCCTCTATTATCACCCTCTGACAGCGGCCTATGATACCATACTCTGACACCACCTTCGAATATCACCCTCTGACACCACCCACTAATATCACCCTCTGACACCACCCACTAATATCACCCTCTGACACCGCCCTATGATACCACCATCTGACACCACCTTCTAATATCACTCTCTGACACCACCCTCTGACACCACCATCTGACACCACTCTCTGACACCACCCTCTGACACCACCCTCTGACACCACCCCCTGACACCACCATCTGACACCACTCTCTGACACCACCCTCTGACACCACCCTCTGACACCACCCTCTGACACCACCCTCTGACGACACCACCCTATGACACAACCCTCCCCTTTCTCGTTAGGTCTGTAGACAGGATCACGATGTTGGCTTAGAATGCTTCCCAGTTATTGTCTTCACAACATTTGCGCCAAAATGAACTGGAAATACATTCTCTCCTTTTTGTAACCGTATTTTCTCATTTATTTTTCATACAGGGGTTTCCTGTTTTGTTGTCTAATTCCTCTATGTATACCTGGCCTGAAGGACATTCAACATCGCTGTCCTCATTGTAACTATATTATTGGCTATTATCACAGACTAGGTTAAAGGTCAGCAGTATCTTCCCGAAACGTGCTATACATTGAAAGACAAAGATATTCGTTGGAACATTAATTCAACCAAAGGAGAACGTTTGATGTTGAGAGAAGTTACGCATGCAAGGATAAACCATACCTACCAGCTGATTTCGTTTTGTGAAACCTCCAATAGCCGTTACCTGTATAGTTACAAAATTGAGTTGTAAGTTCACAGCAATTCCCGTGGCAAAATATCAAAAAAACAAAAAACAAAGAAGGGTACACAATTGGTATTTTATGATTTTTGTTGTTGTTTTAAGCAAAACACACACAAAATTAGTTTTGTGCAACTATATTTAACGACATGGAATAAATTGTACTTTGTATTTACACGTTTAATATGTCTTGCTTCTATTCATATCATTTGTAAGGGATAACATTGAAAGACTAAATAATATCGTGAGTATTTAACAAACCTTTCATTGTAGAAATTTAAATCCTACAACTCATTTCAGTTATAATAATAAATAACAAATACTTATAATATGAAAAACAAATATATCAGTATGGCATTGAATGAAACAATCATAATGCTTAGAAATATTGTAAATGAGACCTGAAGTGGATTTTGTGTGTGAAATAGGATTAGTCTGGCTGGATACCGTGGAAATAACTAAATATGCAGATATATGTCATCATCAGATATATTGATAGTGTACACTATTTTGAAAGATTGATTGACATGTATATATATGTATATATATGTGTGTCTGTGTTTATATATATATATATATATACATATATATATATATATTCTTCCAGAAATTCGCTATAAATAAACTTTGAACCATATTTACATAATATATGAATATCCGTTAAACGACGTATAGCTCGACCATTCAAGTCTCTTTACAACGAAACATGACTCAATCTACCAAAATATAAACTCTGACAAAAGACAAATAATTAATGCGATTCAGGGCCTTAGGTACATACGGGTGAGGAAATGGAGCGGGAGGGGGTGGGAGAGGGGGCATAGGGAGACACGTGAGTGGTGTTATACATTGGCAATATTTAAGTTTGTAATACAGAAATGTTAAACTGATGGAAAATCATAGCATCTAAGCCTCCTTACTCAAACAAACAAATTCCCAAGGTTGGGGGGGGGGGTGGGGATCCCTTAGAACCGCCAACTCTGCGCCCCTTCCCCACTCCCCACAATGGGCGTCATGGTTTGACTACCAATTTTTATATTAACCACTACGGTATCAGTTTGCTGTATCTCGTTTTAGTTCGTTCCGCTTATTTTGAGCTTATTACCTTACGTTTAATTTACTTAAAGAGTTGTTAACTGTCTGATATTAAAATCAAAGATAGAAATATACCAGAGAAAGGTTTGCATATACAAACCAAAAAAGAAAGTCGTTTCTAACTGCAGTTTCTTTGTATATTAAGTACTACCTTGTAACCTCTCAGGTTTGTTTTGAGCTTATTACCTTACGTTTAATTTCCGTAAAGAGTTGTTAACTGTATGATATTAGAATCTATGACAGAAATATATCAGAGAAAGGTTTGCATAAATAACCAAGAAAATGATGTCGTTTCTACTTTGCAGTTTGTCTTAGAATTATGCACGACACGACACCACCCCCGCCACCCCACCATCGAACCCCATTACCCCCCCCCCCATAACACCCCTCTGCACTGCGACTTATATATACTTCCATCCATACTCCTGGAAAGCAGATGTGTTGTATATCTAATCACAAGTCTTCGCAAATATAGGGAATATGAGTATTAGTCAGCTTCAACAATGCTGCGGAAACAATATAACCCTTTTGATGCAAAGGGGTAGGCGGGAGGGGGGGGGGGGGTTGGTTAAGCCCGAGGATTTAAGGAAAAGATAATTGCTTCGTGAATCCAGTCGATTATGGGTCCATTATAATCTTACGTGAGACTTTGCGGCCTTCAGTGATACGAGGTTTGGTGAATCTTTTGTGACTAGCTTTCCTATTCATGATACTTGCTTGATAATCCTTATACCATCTCAGGAATGTTACTGGCATCCATATGCAAATGATCTTCTTTGTTCCACATTAGCTGCCTATTGTTACATAGCATTGTCAGGCTTGGCAGCAGTTAAGAGTATACACCGTATGATGTGTGGTACCCAGAAGCTAGTTCTCTTCAGGTTAGGTATAGTAGCCATGTTTATCAGCATCGGGTAATGTGGTAAGTTTACATCTCTATAGATTCTCATAGTTAATTTTAACGACTGGTTTCTATTGGCTAGTATTGTCTAAGTATCCTGTCCTCACGTATCGATGGAAGTGCACTCATTTTATAGTGTTGTCAATGTCATTTCATTGTCATTCATTGTCATATAGGTGATCATTGTTTATTCTAACGACTGGTGTCTATTAGTTAGTATTGTCCTTGTCGTTTATCGTGTTGTAAGGTGTTTTCGTCATCGTTCATTAGGTAGCTTACGCAACCCCCCCCCCCCTCACCCCCGCCCCCTCATGGTTCCTAAAAGTTAGTGACGGTACTAATTCAGAGGACTAGACCTGTCTCCTCCGGTCACTTTGCGATACGCACAACGTCAGTTTCTTGACCAGGCACTTCTAGTGCATCCATCTGTCCATAGAACCTAACCTGGCGCCAACAATCTGAAATAGTATAGCTGCGGGCCTATTTATAGCTATTAACGACCTAATATGGATCTATCAATTTTCTCCTTTATCCCATCCTCGTATATATATGCCGGGTAGCGTCTAGTTTTATCGTCGATATGCGTGCAGTTGTTACACATACTTTATACTGCGGTCTCCATAGCATTTCGTCTTTTCTCTCCATAGGCTGGTCAATTACAGATAACCGAGGTACTCAGACGACGATAAACGAACAAATTGTCAATTGTGAGAACCAAATAAAACTCCATTAACTGGATAAATCTCTGCTGATGCTTAAAGCAAATGTGAGTAAGTGGACGTACAATCACAAATCCTCGACGCACATCAAGTCGAGCCAATCACTTGTTGAGAATGATAAAGTTTTGTGCAATTATTTTAAAGGAGGAAGGAAGTGAAAGTGGATTGTGTCCCGGAAGTGGATTAATGAGGGCGCAGTGTTTAAACGCTATCAATTCTGGCAGATCAGGTAGATGGGAGAGTGCATGATTTGTGCGGAGACGTGCAGGTAAGTACCTTCTTTCGTACATACTCAACACTAATTCGCAGAACCGATAAACATACGATGTGATACGTGGTTTTGTTGAAAGCCCATAACATATTCGAATTTGTAGAACAGCATGTCCCACTGCCTTTTGAAGTCTGTCCCCCACTAACCCCCTCTCACACCACTCTCCCCCTCCCCATCCAGATTTAGCCCTCTTCGCCGCCCCAGCTGCCGATCATATACGACCAATCCACACATTCAGTGAGTTATTTATAAGATATTTTCGCTGAGACGATCATTCTCACAGTTTTTGTTGTATTCAGTCATTGTGCTTTGTATGGAGATATTACGAAATAATAGCCGTAATAGCCATATATTATTACGTAATAGCTCGATATTATTACGTTATAGCTCGATATTATTACGTAATAGCTAGATATTATTACGTAATAGCTCGATACTACTATACGTAACAGCTCCATATTATTACGTAAGAACTCGATATTATTACGTAATAGCTCCATATTTACAGTAAAGTAGTTGAAGGTGTGCGGAAGGATCTTGTTCGTATCCTCTGCTCTTTAGAAACCTTCACCGTTTTTCGTCTTCCTTCATCCTCATCATCCCTGCAAAGATAAATAATAATCTCTCTCAGAAATATTCATAAAGATTTATATATATATATAGTTTACATACCAGTGCTACTTTGTGATACCATTTTTTCAGATTGTAAGTATAACATGAGGTATGTTATATGGCACAATTTGCCCCTTTTCATGTGATGGATATTTTTCAAGCCTCATTCCTTTACGTATATGTGCAATAAGTTTTACATGAATTTGCATAATTGGTGGATCTGGATTTCGTCCGTTTGCGATCTTTGAAATGGATACTAACATCAGACACGTAAATATTTTCTTGTTAATGTCATAAACTAATGCAACGGTTATAAGGGATTTCGAAATTAATATTTGTAATAAACTTAAATATGATATTATTTCCAATTTATTATAGGGCTGAAAGGGCTTAGAAACAGTTTTAAAAATTGCTGCATGATTTCCAATTTGAATAATAAAACAAAATGACGGTAGTAAGCCATGTCTTCCTGGCATTGGAAGAATATGTGTTTAATTGGGATTCCATTCCGCTCCTTACACCCCTCCCCCCCCCCCTCCATCCTCCTAATCCACAACAACCTACAAGTACGTTAAGTCAGTTGATTGAGCCCACGATTCCTTCAGTGTCTAGTGATGGATTTCCGCCCCTAACATACCAACCCCTAACACCCAGCCCCCTGCAGTCTCCCTCGCCCAAATAGGTATGATCTACCTCAACTGCAACTAAAGAGCTACGATATAATTTTATTAAAATTTTCCACTTATTAGCTTATATATATATGTCTTACCTCCATATTTCTAATATAGTCTTATTTTTCTGTCTAACGTCCTCTGTGATTGGATAAACCCATAAAAATGCATATCCAATGAATATACATAGACAAGGGAAGGCAGTTACAAGTAACCGAAGAGTAAACGCAACTGCCTCGGGTTGCTCGCAGTATCCGTTCTTGTAACCGACCAACCTGAGGTATTACAAACAAGAAATGTAAAGAATATTGTTATGAAAGAAGAGCGTTCGATATAGAAAATGTCTCCCTCTATTATCACCGCAAGCCTCGACTAGCTTCATTTTGAGTTGGGTTGTAACACTTATTATCACAGTAAGCATTTAAAGTGAAGGGTATATCCGAAAGAAAATTCATTTCTTTGAAAAACAGGGATGCCCTTTCTCTTGGCTGATTCTAAAACAATTTTCCCCTTTGTGTTACGAACTCAGTAATAAGTGGACATGAACAGTAAACTTTGAAATGTTCATTCTCACACCCGACCTCACCTGACTTTATTATTCTACTCACCCAACCCGTAATCCCCTTGCCTCGGCCCTTTCAATACTATTGGTATTGGAGCGACTTTCTATTTTACTCAGTTTTCGTTTAGTTATTATAAAGCATCCCTTCCTTCCTATCTGTGTCTCATTGAATGAAATTTGGGTGTGTCCGCAGTCACGCGGTATTCAATTAACTTCAGCTTATGACTGGCACCCAATACATCTCCGCCCTCTCTCCCCCCCCCCCCCGTATGACTAGATCAGGATCGTCACCGAACGACCAGGAGGGGAATACATTTAGTAATAAATCCGTTTTACGTTTACTTATTTTAACTCTATTTATACAGAATTATTATAGAAATTCAGCATTATTGTACGTTTAAACAGCATGGTTAAGCAGTTTTACTCTTACCCTAAAACCATTGTCGATATACCCAGCGACACACCGGTAGCGAACTTGACAAACATAACAAAGAATGAATAGAATATCGTCTCGTAGCTTTGGCCATGTTTGATCAAGAAATGGTCGATGACGTCAGGAACCATAGACCTAATGATAAAGAGAATATGATGGTGACAACAGATATCCCTTTAATTTTCATATAACAAAAAGGTATTCCCCCGGATAACCCTAACCACTATTTGTGCTAATTTTACAGGTTTGTATTACACCGTTAAGAAGTCATTTAAGGACATGGATGATTTAAACAGTTTTATAGATTTGAGTGTTACATCATTCAGCAGAATAAACCTAAAGGCATGTGTGTATGCTAAACTTAGCAGTCCAGCCGTTGCAATTGATGAGCCCCAGATGATTAAATGGTTACGTGTAAGATACCTACCATGGTACTAGTTGGACTACAGCGATGGCATTGCCTGCTAGGATACTGAACACGTACATAACCCACTCCTGATTTGGCTGAAGCACCGCGTACACCACTAACAAAGGGAATGCTGACTAAAGGAAGAAACAAACATTATTTAAAGAGTTGATTAATTACGATCGCTTAATTGGATATCTCTTCTAAAAAGAAATGGAAGTAAAATGGTAAGTTTATGTCAGTAACATATATCATTTTATCTTTCAGTTTGCATTATGTACAATTCCTTGCATGAAGTTATTCTTTAGTTGGTCAAACTACTCTCACCTCTGTCTGTAGCGGGGTGGGGAGGGGCGTGGGCGGGGTGGAGCTCACGGGGATACATTCCCGGGATCCGGGTCAATTAGGGGACCGGGTAAAATAAGGAATAATGTAAAAGTGAAGAGTAAGGAAAAGTGAAGAGTGAACAAATGTTCCAGTTCCGATCTGGCTCTCTACGCCTGTTTACATTTCAACATAAGACCGAAAGCTTTACGTACCGCTGCACCAATAGCCATGGATTTCTTCTTTCCAAGTTTTCGCAATAAGAAACTCCATAAAGGCATAAAAACAAACGCACTTGCCTGTAGGTAAAGGGAAAATGGATTATATGAAAGTTATTGTGATGATTTCATGAGTCATTTTTATCAACAACACAGGAGAAATGGAAGAAAACCTTGAATATTCCTTTAAGAGACTTGTCAACTTCCATTTACGAAATATGCATTTATCTTATTAGTTTATGTAAAGGGCACGATCGAGTTGTTGTTTTTCTTCACAAAATGGGAGTCTGTTCTCCCTGTAGAACCCTCCCTTGCCCCGCCCCTGGCCCCCGCCCCTGGCCCAGGCCCCCCTCCCCATCATCGACGTACTCTACATCAATATCATCAGTTAATATATTCCATTTAGATATCAAACATGAGGAACCTGTTGTACTTACGAGAACAACGATAATTAAGTTTTGGTAGTTGTCGATGTGTAGAGTATACTTGCAGTAAAGAGCAAAGTTTCCTTGTATTGACTTGTTTATGAAAGAAAGAAAATACAGACAAAATAAGAAAATAAGAAAAAACACAAAAATGGATATCGGACTGACTTAAGACATGAATACATTAAAGTTCTGTTTAACAGGGAAAAAACTTCGTTTGAGGAAAGAACTTTCCGGAGAAAAATTACAAATCGATGTTTGAAGACCATATATGGTCCAAAATTGTAGTCTTTATTGTCAATACATACACTCGATGGGCACATATTTTAACAAGTTTGACCAAATTATCCCTTTTGACAACTATATTGGTTAAACTGTCGTAATACGTTACCATACGTCGGTGTACACAGTGTTGGCTAAAATATTTGATATATGGGTAGCCATTTCTTACAATCAATTCGAATTAGTGAGTATAAGTAATATAATATGCATAACAAAATTGTGATCCTATATTAGACGCAAAAAAAGGAAAGAAAAAGCGCAGGTCCTTGAAGAGCGCATGGCGAGCTAAACCTTTTTAACATCGGCTCAAATTTGTCTCTGAAAGTGATTTGAAACATTTTCTGATATGGAGGGGATTGAGAAGGGTCAGGATCGGGCTTTTTTTAATACAGTTGATACAACAATGAGTTTGCAACGTATTCACTTTTTTCTGAGTGTGTGCTTGGAGGGTGAGGGGAGAGGGGGTGAGGTTGGGGTCGAAGGAGAACACCAACATCTGAGAGAAATTTCTGTAGTAGATAGGCGTGACCAGATATGTGGAACATATATTACTATTATTAGTATCAAACATGTCAATAAAACATCATGACCCCGTAATAAAGTTTTAAACATTTCACTAGATCGATTTTTGGTAAAATGCTCGTGGGATAAAGTTACCTCTTATGAGTGAACTTACTTGGATGGCTGTGATAAAAAATAGAAATGCGCCAATCAGAGTCCAGTATGGCTTAAATGATATAATCTTAGGCAAGGCTTGTCGGAGGGGAATTTTGCCTCGTTGTCCTTTGTTTACTACAAGTAAAGATAATATAAATATTGTGATTAGAAGAAGACAACTCTATCACTAATAGTTTCAATAGAAAATGAGAAACCAAATGTTTGTCAACATCTCAAAAGAAATATAAGATGGATTATATATTGTTTGTACTTATGGTTGTACATTAAAGTGATGAATTTTCATGGGGTTAGTAGCATTTCATATGCTATGGTTTTAATTAGAGATGGTTGATAGTGTTGTCAGCGCCAGGTAAATCACAGTCGATAGTCGATGGCGTTTAGCAGCAATGAAACCTAACATCCGGGAGGCAGTGGGCTCGATCCCAGGCCGGCCAAAGTACAGTAAGGGGGGGGGGCGGATTATCATCCAGGTTAAATCAACGGTTTCCCTCATAATAATATTTAGAACATAGGAACTTAGCACATGCACTGGAAAATCTACTTTACTAGCTAAGATAGAAAGATGCATCAAAATCAAATTCCCTAAGAAAACTGTTTTTAATTTAATTTGCAGATCAATACTTTCATTTCTTCTTTCGCAGATTAAATCAGTCTGTAACGTGCAATGATATATATACGCTACCTCCTTTAATCTGTTAACTTACTTTTAAGCTCCGTTGTACCAAAGAGAACTGTAGCAGCTGAAACTAATACCATAAAACTTATCATAGATGCTCCAACTTGGTAACCCAATTCCTGCGAGGAAGTTTATTAAGAAAAAAATACATATATGCCAGATGTCAAATTAAGTAAGTTTATGTGTCATAAGAATGTAATATTTACCACTTTTTTTGGTAACAAAATGGAATTTAAGTCATTAATAACGAAGGACACAAGCTTTGGCAAAAAAGAGGGAGTACTTGCACTTTGTTTTTAAGATAAAAAATAGTACATTTGGTTTGTCTCTAACCAGGAAACAGTCATGAATCTTTCTTGAGGAGAGGGGCAGGGGTTGCATCCCCGGGACACGGAGTTAATAAGTAAGCCAGAGGAAACATGAGCCCAAGATGAAATTATTCTCATTTTCATAATATCTTTAAGGAAAAATGAAGACCTCAAAAATGGGGCCCGGTGACAAATTGTCCTCTGGAGTAGACCTAGCTTTCGATGCTACAGAACAAATGAATATTCATTTCATTTTCCTCAATAAATATTAAAGAACTTCTCATAGTTTTCTTAAACATGAAGCAAACAAATTGAACGAATCATTTATAGTTTCCAGAGAAACATGATACATTTTTGTGGTATTATCGCAATTACAGAATATTGCATTTACCTCTCTTTTGATGGCGTCGCTAATATTGGTTTCTGTCTCGTTCCCAGTTAAGCAATCCTTTCCTCCTTCATTCCGAGTAAATGCAAGGATTGATTGTCCCATCAATATATTACCTAGCAAATTGCCGACTACTTCGGACGCCATTCCTGTGGTTTTTCAAGCAAAGAGAAATTACAATAATAAAATAAAAATGAATCGAGGTTTGGAAAGACATTACATATAAATTGTTATTTTTGTCTTGTTTCCAATAAGCCTACGTCACAATGTAAACCTACAATGAATGAATAAAAAATAAGGGTATGTCCATTAAAACAAAGCTCCTTAAAAACTCAATTATACTTTAACTTGGAACTTACTTAACATATATTATTCTTATAAAACATACTTATAACACTTAACAGTGACCGAACTTTCCTGTTCCCAAAGGCCCATCAGGGCTTAGTAAAAGGGTATTGTGGGGGGGGGGGGGGGGGGGGAGTGTACCGCTCAGGTGATATTTGGAACCCAAACCATGAGCTCTAAGTAAGACATGTGCATTGAATGTTGTATCAATAACCCTACTATATACCATTTCTTGTATTCCAAGCATTTAATAAAAAAATCAAGAGCGTTTACTCACGAAAGACTGTGGCAGAATCTCTTTCTTGTTGTTCTTCTGAAATGAGCATCGTTAACGCCGTGTAAGGTAGATGGTAACACTGTAAAGAAAGGAAAATAACGGAATATTTTAATCCAGTATTCATAACAAGTCTAGAAATAAAGGTACTTAACATGGCTTTTGTAAGTGTATTTTATGTAGGAGGCGCTTTTCATTATAATCTCTGACCATACAAGTGAAGGGAGCAGTGCAAAATGGATATTCATCACCCACCCCAGCTACACGTTCCCCCACCCCCACCCCAACCCACCCCACCTCCGCCACAAACACGCAAACCCAAAGGATTTAAAGGGGGGGGGGATGAAATAGAGAAATGAATGAAAGTATACGGTCTTCATGGTCTACGCTCTTCTCTTATGAAATCAACGATTGTAGGTGCAGGGTGGAACACTATACTGGAGGAAATGAAGGGATTTAGAGGATAGATTTATCGGTCGCTGGGGAAGGGATTGGGGGGGGGGGAAGAGATGGAATGAAATTAATGTAGTCCTGTCTTTCGTGTGAAAGGTGGAACATGTCATTAAATTTATTTGACGATAAAAGGAAGGAAGTAAGGTTTACGTATTGATTATTGTTGTTATTACCGTAAGAACTGTTTGAAATCCGCAGTAGAAAAACAGATACCAGAAAAACCCGGCAACTGAACTTTCAAAGTCCGGTACAGTCCATAAAAGTACATACATACCAGCGGCAAGAGGTGCTGCTGCCGCCATCCTGTGAAAGACAAAAGGCAAGGGATTGTAAATGATTACTCCCCTCTCCACCTCTCTTGTTTTTCCGTTACACGTGGTGCGAGAAGTAAACTTGCGGTCTTATTTTACACCGAATTAAATAATTTTTTGAAACGTATTATATGGTCCATACATCTTCGGATACTATTCAGCAAAATATTAGTACTCAATTTTTGTACCGGTATTGGAGTACATTTTGCTGTGCTTGTATTTGTACTAGTATACTCTTAGAGTTGTACTAGTTTTCCTGTACTCGGAAATAGTAAATATTGTATACTCGTGCCAGTACTAATGACTTTGTACTCATACTGGTACTCGCACACTCGGGTCATTGTACTCGTACACTCGGGTGTTGTACTCGCACACTCGGGTCATTGTACTCGTACACTCGGAGCATTGTACTCGTTCACTCGGGTCATTGTACTAGTACGCGTTGGGTTCTTGTACTCATGCTCGTACTCGTATGCACAATACAAGTGCGCCCTCTGTATCACTAAGAGATAAGTTGTTACAATCATTGGAGTACTCAGAAGTGAGTTATTAGCGTAACCCGTGCGATCAATTGCAGAAAATGTTATGTTTTACAAATAATTTACCCGGTGCGATCACATGGAAAAGGAAGAAAGTTTACCTTTACCGAAACGAAGATATAGCAAATTACAACAAGACATAAACTAACAAGGGTTGGGGGGGGGGGGGGGGGTTGCATCGCTTATTTGTCCATCCATCGAAAGCGACGGCATATATTATTTTAAAACAATGCTTTTTTTCATCAATTATATTGACTATGAAAGTGATTGTACTGTACACTGGTGAGTCATGTTCCGTTAGTATACATGCCACAAATTAAAGGAAAAAAAACAGTATAATTTCATCATTAATTATACGACTCTTATAAACTGATTCACAGCGACTTTGTTACAGCTTCAGGCGCTATTATATAAGAGTGATTTCAGGTTTCAAGTTTTTAATAAATTTGGCACCCTGCACTGAGCCCCTGAATACCAAGGACATACGGGTGTCGCCTTAAGCCAGTCATTAAAATATTGCGAAGCGCTTTCATCAGATCAATTTTGAGCAGACATATACGAATAGAGGATACAAAACGTTCCATATAAATATTAAAAAAAATAAAAATTAAAAAATCTTCTTCTATTTAAAAAAAATCTCCTTTTTTTAAAATATAAAGAACATAATATTTATTATGTAAAAACAGTCTCGTCCTTTATGTAAAGTCATATTTTTTTTATTTCTTGTTTTTGAACAATAGTAGAACTGATATTAGAGACAGGTATTTGTGAACTGAATTATTTATGACTTATTAACTAATGAACATGATTGAATAAAACAAAATATTGCCAGATGTTCAAATCCTGAATAGGATTTATCTAGCGAAAAACAAGATACTTTTAATTAAAACCTTATAGCCATTCATACATAGTGTACTCAACCTGAACTTCAAATAATGTCCTATATATGTTCTCTACGACGTCATTATCATTTACTTGTTCTGTTGGCAACGAAACATCAGAAAACTTTATACGTACATTCGTATATATGATACATTAAAGACTAACACACCTTTTATGTTATTTTGATTCATTTATCGGATGCTATAAATATCGTATAACTATCAGGTTTATTAGCTTCACTAGATAAGTCAAGTATCGTTTCAAATATTGTTGAATGTTGGATATCAACGATTTGGAAATTTGCCATTTTTCCATTTTTTAGTTTCATATATTTTTATATATTTTTTGTGCATGTGTCTAAAACTGATATTTAAAACTTTCTGGAGGACAAACCGATGGTTAGTTTTCAACTTTCACTCTGTAAAAATGTGGGAATATTTATTGAAATTATCCGTTACAAATATATTTTGAATAAGTTGAGTAGGTCAAAAGCTCCTGAATTTTATTAAGTTATTATAATTGTAACGAAACAAAGACTAGTACCGGTACTTAGCTTATAGACATGAAACCACTGCCATGCATAAGTCCAGATATAAACGTAGACCTATTATATATAAGAATCCAAGAAATTGATAGGGAAAACTTATGGAATATTCCTCTTTAAAGTTAACCTAGCAAACTTCATTGTCAGCCCGTTCGATTGTTTTTCTGGAAGAAAACTGCCAAACAACCTTATGGGATTTTTGTGGCTTGCATATAAACCAGTATGAATGGAAATACTTGAGGTGCTAAAATCATAGATTCCTATATATTCATTGCAATTTAAGACCACTTGAGACCTTCAAAAATCAGCTTAGCTCATGTGTTTACCGTTGAATTCGAGTTTTGTTTGCATGACGAAAACTTTAGGTTGTCATAGCGAAAATGCTGCATGGTTATGATACGGAAAATTTCAGATGTCATAAATGTTTCCGCTTTCCCAATGAGGGGTATCGTTTACCTAGTCCAACCTTTCACAGGAACTTACAGACAACATGAGTTTGACAATTTCGTCGATATGAAGTATGTTACCTGAAGGGTTAGGGTAACCCTAACCCCTAACCCTAACCCTTTACTGCACAAAACATACCACCATCAAGGTCACGTGATCATTTTTCCTATCAAAGGTCACTGGGATTGAAAGTGTACCAGTTCTGCGAAATCATGATTGTATTTTCTTGACTAGCCTCTGTGTTTAATTCATTATGTTTCTAAAGTTTAATGCAATACGCATTTACGGTGGTTTGGAATCCAAGAAATATACTCACCATGGTTTTAGTTTTCCAAACCTCGTGTTGGTTTTTGTTATTAGAATGCCAACTATCGGGTCTGTTACAGCGTCCCAAAATCGACCAAAGAAGATAATAATACTAACATGGAGTGGTCTTAGCTGTGAAATTAAAATAGCAAAATGATTGGCCAGCCATAATAGTTTAAAAATATAAAGAGCTGATGTTGTCTTTGTTTGTTGGAAACTATTTAGTTCTATGTTGAGAAAGTTATATTACACTTAAGACTATTCTTAACATGACATATCTTTGAGTAAGCAAATTTACAAACTCCAAAAAAGGGGTAAACCGTGTCAAAGTTTTTTTTTTATAATGGATTAATGTTGTTCAAAGAATGTTCAAATGTTCTGTTAGTTTTGGTTTCCCAAATACTGCCAAATCGTCACCTTAATATCCCTTTAGTTCTAGGTGGAATATAATTCTAGCTCTATCAACAACTTCAAGCACAAATCGGTAAACTTTTTTTCTGTTCAGGGTGACTTTAGGCACACAATAACTGATAACACATTGTATTAACATTAACACCTAGGCCTATACTGAGGAGATGACGTCATTTTCAATTTAGTGTTAAAGGAGCATTGCATTATGATATATCATTATGTTAAAGCTGAATACCTTGATAAAAAATAATTGTTTTAGAAACAATAACAGCACTAATATTTATATTTCTGATATACCATGATATGTCAAAGACTAAAACTTCTGCAAATCATCATTAAAATGTGATTTCTTATTGAGTGATTACATAATAAAAAAGGACGGTTTGCTTACATCTGCTGTGTCCAGAAGAAAGATAGCAATGTAGAATCCTATTACTGTGTTTGTTAACTGGTATGGCATCCCACCAAAGCCATACGCAAACTTATTTCGTGTTCTTAACTTCTTTCCACTTGTAGAAAGTTTACCTTGCAATGGGGTCCTCTGAGAAATACATGTACATAAGAACAGTAATTAAACAGTACTTTCATTGAGTGTTAATTGGTGTTAACTTAATTAATCATCAATTTATCTGGAAATAACAAAGGGTTTTATTAGATTCATAAAGAGTATAGACAATCGCTAAATATTTACATATACATATATTTACATATTTACAATAATAAGAACAACGAGGGTTGTTAAATTCATATTAAGAAAACAGTATGAAGGGTGTTAAGAGATGTTAACAATAAATAAAACATTTTTCAAAATTATATTCACAATAGTAACAATAATGAGTATTATTGGATCCAGTCTAACCAGGGCCGAATCCATATATATATAGGAAGGGTGTTTCTCTGGTGTGGCTGAAGCAGATTCCCATAAATGTAGGGAGCTGGGAACTCCGTTGTTTAATATTTTAAACGTTAATTGGTATACTTTGAGTTACTTTATTTACTATAAGTTACGTCTATAAATAGAGGTAAGTCTGAAGGCACGGTTGTGCTAATAACTACGTGTCAGATTTTGTGTGAAGTTGAAGGTGTATTTGGGGGAGGGAGGGAGGGGGGGGGGGGGGGTGAACATCCGACAAGCGCATGGTACCGCACTGGTTAACAATGGTAATGACAAATGGTGCTTAAAGAAAGAACATGTACACAATTCAAGTTAGAAAGTCGTTCTTATAATATAGGCCTATCAACAATAGGGTATTGCAAAGACAATATAGGTCTAACAAAAATAGTGTGTTACAAAGATTATGAAGGCCTATCAACAATAGTGTATTACAAAGATAATATAGGCCTATCAGCAATAGTGTATTGCAAAGAATGTTGATACCTCCGTCGCATCTTCATAACTCTGTTCAGTGTCTGTCACCTCTAACTCTGTGGAAACCGCCGACGCCATTTTGGAAAGTACTCTTTAACGGCTGAAGGAATTAAACATGATTGCTGACAGTTAAGTTACAGTGCATTGAAGCTACCACTGATATAAGGACACAGCGATCTATCTTAACCGCTGTAAAGTCTATTTATGTTTAGTTCAACTTTGTGTTCAGCACCCGGTAAATTCTGTTTATAGACTTTGTTTACTGAAACAATGAACTTTGATCTTCTGTGGTATATCATAAATTAATTGAAAAATAAAACGGTGACCAGAAATTCGCTACGAATCCTGTCAAAACTGCTTTTGATATTAGACAAATTCTTCTTTTAACCCTAATGTGGGTTTGAGTTCTCGATAAGCGCTAATGTTATGTTTTTCAAAGATGTTATACTTGGAAATGCTTTTTGGATTTGTTTTCTCGTTGCTTGTTTGTTTGATTGGTTCTGTGTTTATAATGATGGTAAGTGTAGTCATGCCATTATGTGTCCTAGTCTATAGAACAAAGCACAGAGCTGGAGAGAGATAATATTATTGTCAGACCAGACTTGTAATGAGTTCGTTACTAGCAATATTACCTGTACTCCAAATTGACCTTTGTACTCGATCTCGGTGTACGCACTAGTATTGGTACTAGCCCAAGGTTGAGTAGTTGTATACACCTCATTTCAGCCTTGTACTCGTGTGTGTACTCATACCAATGAAAATTATGTTTGTAATCGAAATAATGCTGCTGTATGTATACTGAATGTATACGATATGTATACTGTATGTGTACTGTATGTGTACTATATGTATACGGTATATATATACTATATGTATACTGTATGTACACTGTATATACACTGTCTGTACTCTGTATGTACAGTATACTGTATGTACACTGTATGTACACTATATGTATACTGTATGTATGCTGTATGTATGCAGTATGTAGACTGTATAAATGTATGTATATACCGTGACAGACTTTGAGGAGCCAAGGGGTCGGACATACTCCAATACTGTATACAATATAACTACGGGAACAGCCGTGGTGAAGGGCAAGGACGAATCCCACTTAACTACATATAGAACCCGGGAAAATGTCCCTTAGGCGATCTATTAAATACAAACTGCGACGAAAACGTAGTTTTACGCCAAACTAAAACGGCTGTGGATATGAAGCTATACCTCTATGCCTATGGTAATGGAGCAATTGTCACGCCCATTACCTCCAACAAAATATATTTATGGTGACCCGGATACCTCACCCTCAAATCCTATTCAGGACAAGCCTCACCTGCTCAATATAACTTACATAGAAGTTATTCATGGTTATACTGGACAATGCCGTCGTTCGTTGATTCGTTAAACATATTCAATTATGCAAATATTACTAGTTACTTCAGTGTTAATTCCTTTCACGTATTATTTACGATACTAAAATGTTACAATAATTTCACATCTTACTGTATTTCATATTTCAGATATCAAGATCGTAGTATTTTAATCACTTCATTATTCTCTTTACTTTTAAACATAACTACTACATCAGTTTACTCCTAAACTTTGTGGATCAAAATTTTATAGATATATGTTGTTTCAATTATATACAGCCCCCTTTGTTTGACAAAAAACAACTAGCGGAATAGTTAGCATTAATTATAACCAGTCATTAGTTACGTCGGTTAATTGGTACCATGATCCAAAGGTTTATGTGTCGTTGAGATAAAAGATCTCTGTTCTTTGATAAGATACTATTGATAGAATTATACCAAGGGGAACCTTGATTACACGATCAAAAGATAAAGACAAATAATTACCTTGTGCCTTTAGAGACAGTAAACAAAAAATGTTCCTGAATTTTTATTAAGTTTTACTTTAGTTAATATAATTCTGGAATTCTGGATTATTATTCATTCGCGACGCAGTTTTATACGATATTGAAGATGTTGGATTGTTGTGTAAGATAAAAAAAAACAGAAATTGTGCGGTATTGCTAATTTATGGTTTTAAGCATCTACTACATAAAAAAAGATATTGTTCACGTTTGAATTATTCTGCCAATTTACATAAATTATATTTAAATGTCCATAGCAGATTATGATACACGAGCTGTGACGTCATAGGATCATATTATCTGCTGTATTTTGCAATGTTTAGGATTGTCTACAACGTAATCTTCACAATAGTTGATTTGTGAATTCTCGCATCTCACTGTTGTTGGCAGATAATATACTTACCGAATAATGATGTCATGAGATGACATCATGAGATGAC
This sequence comes from Apostichopus parvimensis, assembly GCA_000934455.1. Taxonomy (NCBI): domain Eukaryota; kingdom Metazoa; phylum Echinodermata; class Holothuroidea; order Aspidochirotida; family Stichopodidae; genus Apostichopus; species Apostichopus parvimensis. The sequence continues at coordinate 5,135 of KN888684.1, read as the reverse complement.
GTCATGGGATGACACAATCTGTCGCATTTAAGTTCTGTCCAGTGTCGATTGATGTAGAATAAATTAATACAACTTCCAGAGGTGAACTTCTTGGGGGGGCTTTGACCCCCCCCCGTCCCCCACCCCAAGTAAAATCATTCCCCGTCACCGACAGACAGAACATTATGCAACAGCGTAAGAGAATTAGCAATTCAATCTATAACACCTACAGTGCAACCTAAACAGTTAAAAGTTATTCAACATTGTTTGTAAATTATAGCACCAATTTGCATCTAAGCACCCTCCTTTGTAACATCGCTTTCAAAGGGGAGGGGGTCAACGTCTAAGATCTTTTTCTTTAGCGGGGGTAAATAAGTCTTTTTCCCGTAAGGGGTTCAAAGAATGATGTAGGCAAGAATTATTTTGTTATATGTTATAGACGGATAAGACCCAAAGGATTGTTTTTATATACCGCTTTGATTTATTTGGGAGGAAAGACCCTTTAAACAGAGGCTCATCAAAGAAAGTGGCTGTTCTATATACACGGTATGTGTTGTTGAAATCCACTCATTGTTACTCTGATGTTTGTTTGAATAAGTTTAAAAAACATTTTTGTTTGTGTTGAGTCGTTATGAAAAAACAAGCCATTGGGCTAACATTAACATTTGTATCTTTCTTTGCAGAGCTGATATCATTAACGATTTAATCTTTTCCAATCTTTTAATATAACCTAAAGTTCTATTTATCTAATTAGAATTGATATCTAATTAGAATGTACTATCTTGAAAACCCAGATAAGGCACAGAAACATTACTAGCACTGACATTCTCCTGTTCCTACTGCAATATGGAAAATATCAACACTAACATGCTAGCTCTCTATAGTTTAGGCTGATAGGAACACGCTGTCGTAAGTACACCTAGTAGGGCTTACCTATGACGTCATACGCCCACACTAGTTGAAACCCTTAAGATGGCCATTGTTAATATATTTAAAAAAACTAAAAAACAAAAGACCCAACTTACATGTCATATGCGAAGATAATAATCCGATTTCCTACAAAATATCAAACAAGTAGTCGGTAAAGGCACGTAAATATGAAAGTATATTAAAATGTCAAATTTCCTGTAAATCATCACCCGTAAATCTCCATGAATTTAGTTTAAAGTGCACCAATAAGGTTATACTTTGAATTCCACAGCCATGGCCTATAATAACCGGTTGCAAATGACGGACAGTTATAGAACAGTCTCTGTATTGTAACAAACTCATAGATGTGTTGTAATATTTTCAGTTAACTGCAGCATATATCCTTCCTGTTTAACTTTTGTTTATATCCTGTTATATCCTGTATATCAGTTTACCAGGAAACTCAACAAAGCAAAATAAGCAGTTCAGCAATTTTCACATGATGTATTTTCACACCACTGAAAATAGCCGAAGTCTCTAACTATAGTTCATGAAAAATACTCATATATGCTCTACGAACGCATACTCACTTTTCGAAAAGTTTTCACTCACGTTAAAATAAAATTGTTAAACATACAACGAGACCGAATAAAGATTTGACAAATGGTTGTTTTCAGATGATGTGGTACAAGGGTGTATAAGCTGTTGTGGGGTGGTTTCCCCTTCACTCTTCCAAAGTTAACAAAAAAAAAATCAAAACAAACGGAAATAAGTTTAGTTCTTGATCTAGAATTGACATATGTTAATGAACCCGTCTCCCTCGCCTCCACTACCTATCTCATGCATTCGCTGACCTCGGTCATGAAAACGTTCACCTCACCCCTGTCTTCATTATGATGTCTACCCCACCGCAAACTACCAAACGCCCCTCCCACCCTGAGTATTGTCTCATTACCAATGTTAGTATGGATTACGCAACAAGCCGACCATACAAAGTTGTATAGTTTTCCACAAGTGGAGGCGTCCTCCTATTAGAGACTATGTCAATCCGCCCGGATTTTCTCCTTCAGGAAAAGTGTCAAGATGCAGTAGGAGAACATCTTTTTTGTTATGTTATCGATAAGCATTTGGATTGTTTGTGGTTTGCATGTTAAAGAGCATGAATGGAAGTGCATATGGTGCACAAATTGGGTCCATTGAGGCCATTTTAGACCACTTTAGGCCTCCCAGGAGCAGCGTACGAAAATTGTTTACTACTGAGTAAAGAGGTTTGTTTACAAGTGACGAAATTTCCTGGCTCTGAAAGCAAAGAAATCTTCACAGTCATGGAAAATTGATGGTGCCATGAAAGGCCAACTTGTCAGCTATCCAGTGATGGGTAGCGTTTAGCATAGTGAGAACTTCTATCTATACTTAGAGACCTTTGTGTATTACCTTTGTGATTAAGTGTGTAAGTCAATTGGGCTTTTAGTTAATGTGCGTATTCTACCTTAATTACGTCAGTGAGGCTACAATACATACACAACGAAAAACTGCAATGTCGCCATCTATTTGACCTACCACGTAAAGATTACCTTGCCTGTAGTATTTGTCATTTTATACCCCGGTTGCAAGGCAGTGTAACATTCATGTTAAAGAAAACAAACTACACTGTTACGTGAAAAGTGCATCTCGATATCTTGTTACATACATGGAAATACGCTTGATTGAAGGTAACCTATTATGACCGCCTAAAGCGTGAGTTTTTTTTGGGGGGGGGTGAGGGGCGGGGGAGGTTCAGAGGAGGTTCAGGGAGGGGGGGGGGTGGAGAGTGGAGCACAGCAGGTGGTCTGTGATGTCATCACGGTATATTTTTTCTCAAACCCTTTACTCACCTATTATAATCTTCTTGGTTCTTATATTGTATATTTAGAATCTTTCTTAAGCTGTCAAAATCTCTTAATTAAATTTCATAGAAAAACAATTTTGTTTTGCGAATAAGTGTTTTAAATATGCCATACCAAATACCATGAGGATTTTTTTAAGCAAACAATTATAATTCCAGCACCGGAATATCCCTTTAAGTACCAGGTTACCTAATCTTTGATAGTTCCATATTTGACAGTTAAACTAATAGATAGGGTTCCTGAAAACAGTTACCTGCCCCTTTAATTAAGTTTACCAAAACCTCCAACAGGGGTCATCAATATGTATTTTAAAAGGAGGGAGTTCTAAATTAAATGTTTGAACATGAGGTGATAACAATTTACATGAAACTCGTGGTACACAACAATTTCTGTATCGCAGTAGACGTATCACAACTCAGGAATTAGGAACTCTTAAAATGGACGCAATTAGCGAGATTTCTTCTGTAGATTGGAATGGATATCGAACCACATGTCTAATGTCTGCCTCGGTCGGTCAAATTTGGCTATGCAACCATTCAGAAGTATGCCTTAGATTAGCCTTCAACGTTTGTCAAGTTTATTGCGCGCTTTGCATCTCCGAGATGGCGTGACAAAGTAATGAGGTAATATAATTCCGACCAATGGGGTTCATTTTGGCGCCTCATAGTTTCCTATTCTTGCTCATGATATGCCTTTGGGGACCATTCTTTGCGATACAGGAAACATGCTTTCAGCACCTTCCAAACCCCCAAAGTTTACAAAGTAGGTACGTGGCTAGAATCACAATGTAGTTCTAGTCCATTCTTATGAGTACACGTCTACAAAAATATCATTTTGAATTCACATCTTTTCAAAATGTAGGAAAAACATCTAATCGTGAAAACATTCAACGATCTGATAAAAAAAACCAAATAACGTTTATTATTTTTTCCCAATAAAATTCGTGTCATGCACGAACATGTATTTCAACAGTCCTTAACAATGTAAACTGTTCGAGGAAAAAAAAGGAGCCAACTTATTAAAAACTAAAACATGTTATGTTCTAAAATCGCTATTTGAAACTTATATAGTTCACGAAATATGTTTCATTTGGTAAAGACGCTCTTATTTAACTCTTCATAACGTACTGCGTTGCGATTATTTGAAATGTTAAAATTATGTTTTACAAATTTTACAAATATTATCAATTTGAGAAATTCACTAGACATGACATATCGATCACCCACAGGCCATGTGAGTTTGCTAGCTGAGCGTCTTGCTTAAAAGATGGCTTTAGGCAGAAAATAGAATATAAAATTGAATAGTAATGTTTGTGTAGCTATTCCGATTAACAAGATATTCACCTATTAATGTGCTTAATCTCTGGAATGCTACTGTAAGGCTTAATTAATTATCATGTCGGCTTGTCAGTGCAGGCCTATAATTGTTAATATTAATCCATTTTCTTGAAATTCTAAAAACTCAACCAAAACATCTTTGTTTCACTTCAAATATAAGCAGAGCATTCTTGGATGGCATTCATCAAGCATCGTTTGCTATTAACAAATGATTTAAATAGATTATAAACATGTAACATGAACACATTAAAATGTTTTATGTATTTCCATTGAGTTTTGTGTTGCATCTGATGAACTTAACTAATGGTCTGTGTATTAGGCTACAAGGTCCAGTCACTTTAACTAATGAACATGATCTGTTTAAAAAGGTTTTCTATAAATGTGCTACATATATACAACCTGCACTGGCGGAAGTGGTTTTAACGTTCTACATCAAAGGTATTATTAATGTTGTGCCTAAAGTCATATGAGTGTTAGCTCAGTGGTTAACGCCGTTGCCTTGCAATCATAAGGTCCCCAGTTCGAGTCACTCCAAGATTAATGTAAGTCGTCCAGTTACAGAGTTGTTGATAATTGACAATTCATAATCATGGACGTTAAATATGAATCTAAGAGACTGACTTCGGTCAGCTTGCGGCTTTGATAAGCCAATGAGGCTTCTTCGCGAGTTCCTGCTTGCAGGAGGATCTAATATACATACATTTCATTAACTGCATTTTGCTTTCGCTGAGATCTCTCTGTCATTCTGCCTAAGCCGTGTCTATGCTTAACATATAATTGAATACACCTCTCATGCTAACTGTGAAATCCATTTGTTGACAATCAATGGTTGCTCATAATGATAGGTTTTCAGCCGTTTCGTTCCATGTATGGAACTTTGTGCCCCACAAAGCGAATTTACGAATGACGATATACATAGTTCCACCATTCAAGCAAAGTGAACACCAGGTGCAAATGAGCCATTATGAGCCTTATTTACGGAGACAAAATATACGCCCAACAGTGTCAATTAAAATCACGTGAG